>OZJO01009370.1:0-11651 GCA_900406225.1 Acrobeloides nanus
CCTCGACGCCGGGGACCGATGACCTCCCCCCCCCCCTTCCGCTCCATGACCTACCCCCTCCCCACCTCATGACCCACCCCCCTCCCTACCCCATGACCTATCCCCCGGTCGAATTTTATCGGGGTTGTGCAACTGTGATTGTGCAGTAGCTCAAGAAATTTAGTTGACACCCCCAAAAATGAGTGTGAAATTCTTTGTCGGATTGGCATCGGCCGGCTCAGCCGTAGTGATCGCCGTCTCTTTATTGACGGTCGGCATTCTCTTCAATGACATCAACTCTCTCTACGACGAAGTCCTTGGCGAAATGGACGAGTTCAAATACATCGCCAATGAGGCATGGAAGGGAATGATGGAGATCCAAACTGGACCAGTCCACGGCAACACCAACGTCAACATGGCCTCGCTATTTGGCCGTCACAAGCGTCAATATGATGCCGGAGTTGGTGGTGGAAGTGCTGCTGCAGCCGGTGGTGACAAATGTAACTGTGGTGCACGAGCACAAAACTGTCCCAAGGGACCAGCCGGACCTCCTGGAGAACCCGGTACTCCCGGTGATGATGGACAGCCTGGACAAGCCGGTCAGTCAGGATTGGCTGGATCGGCTCAAGTTGAAAAACAAGAAGGCGGTTGCATCAAGTAAGACATAAAATTTTAGGAAAAAAAAATTGAAAAATTCATTAAAAATTGAAAAACATCAAGTACAACATAAAATTTTTTTAATTTTTCAACTTTTTTAGATGCGAAGCTGGACCACCCGGCCCACCTGGACCCGATGGATCAGCCGGACCACCCGGACCTGATGGCCAACCCGGCAATCCCGGTCTTGCAGGCAAAGGTGGTCAGCCCGGACCTGCTGGACCTCAAGGTGATGCTGGCACCCCTGGACCAGCTGGCTCTCCCGGTCAACCTGGACCAAAGGGTAATGACGGAACTCATGGAAAAGGACAACCTGGACCCAAAGGACCCGCAGGCGGAGCCGGACCTGCTGGAGCACCTGGACAAAATGGAGGACCCGGAAAAGATGGCGAGGCCGGACCTGCAGGCCCTCAAGGACCACCCGGTGGTCCTGGTCTCCCTGGCAAAGATGGTCAAGCCGGCAAAGATGGCCAAGAAGGTAGTCCCGGTGCTGATGCTGCCTACTGCCCATGCCCTCCACGAACTGGCGAAGCTAGTGTGGTTGCTCATCCTGAAGCTGCCGGAGGCTATGAAGGTGCCGCTGCCCCTGCTGCTGCCACTTCGGCCCCAGCTCCTGCCGCCACTTCGGCTCCTGCCACACCAAGTGGATATCGTCGTCGTTGGTAAAAATGAATCAAATTGATTTTTTGTTGTAAAAAACCGCGTAAAATACTCTTTTATAGTATGTAATAAATTTTTTGAAATCTTTTATGTATCTTATGGTGTCGCGGTAGTGTTGGGACTTTTCATTTTTGTCCCGAAAGTTCGATCCCCGCTTATGTTCAATTGTTTTTGCGCATTTTTAAAATTTTCATTTTTTGTTTTATATTTAAAACAGGTTCCGCGATAGAATCGAGCTTTGAGACGAAGGGCATGTCACAAAAAATTTTTCATCGCTAAACGAAAATTTAGGTGGATATTCTGATAGAACTCACTGAGTAATGCAACTTTAGTTCTGGACCCGGTGACCTCTCCCCATGGAGCTATGGCCCCTAAAAGTTGGAAAAAATGGCCATTTTTTGACCAAACTTGGATCGGCTCTAAGTCATTAAGTCTTTTAGCTTTTGATAAACGGTCTTTTGCATTTTGTAGCTGGAAATTGGGGCTTCATTTTATGCCAAGACCACCTTGGTCCCAGACACTCACATAATTTTATACTTGACCAAATATCCAAAAATACCACCAAAATTGACGTCCCCTTGCGGAGTCAAAGTACCCTTAAACGTTCAGCGCACACCTCGAAACTTTCCATAACGATAGCTCTATATATGGGGAACGTTTATGCAAAAAATTAAAAAAATTGAGTGGCCTTAAAAAGTAGGGTATTGATTTGAACTGAAGGAGGTCAAAAATTGAAATGTTTTAGATTAGCGAAATTTGCCATAATTTATATATATTCGGAAAATTCATGAAAAATGAAGCATTTTTTGTTTTTACAGTAAATTTTATATCGTTATCGTTGTTGAGATAATTGCGTTTGAAGTTGGCGATTTTTCGAAATTTATTTTGAATTTGAATTTCCCGCCAAGACCCTGATTTTCAATCTGCGCGGGAAATTCAAATTCAAAATAAATTTCAAAAGATCTCCAACTTCAAACGCAATTAGCTCAACAACGATAACGATTCAGAATTTACTATAAAAACAAAAAATGCTCCATTTTTCATGAATTTTCCGAATATATATAAATTATGGCAAATTTCACTAACTTTTGTGACAAAAATGAAAAGTCCCAACACTACCGCGACACTATGCTCACTTCCTGTTGCTGATAGCTGGTGGCGAGCACGACTTTGAGTAGACGAGGCTCAACACTTGCTCAAGCATCCCTGAGCTACTAAACTTGCACTGGGATGCGCTCCGCGCGCCCCTATATGTGAGCGAGCTTCGTTCGCTGTTAGGCTAACTAGATAGCACATGTTTTTTGACCCCTACCCGGTCACTTAAAACGGTTTTTCTCGGCACTCTTAAAGTCCTAATTTAAAAAGCAATCGATAGAGAAATACTTGGGGCACAATCGATTAGATTTTGGTATAAATCTGTCTTATTTTGAATTTTCTACGCCACTTTGAAGTTGGGGGTACCTGCCCAACTTTGTACCTCTGCCTTCCCGAACTGTTTTCTAAATGTTTTTCTTTCCACTTTTAAAGTCTAAGTGCCAACTTTTGATAAAATTTGACTTAGCTGTTCGCTCCGCACACCAAAAACCTTATAACATTATCTTCCAATTTATTTAAAGAGTGAACAAACAAAAGCCTTATATAGGCAACTCAAAATTCGCATATAAATAAACACAAGATAAAACACATATATCACAATAATAGAAATAATAGTGTAGAAAATAGACAATACGGAAGCACTTATTTCGGTTCTTAGATCTGTATTTAATAGACACCAAGTGTACCATTATTTTCTGAGTTTCCATTTCCACCTTGACCAAATTGATCCGAACCTCTTCTTCCATTGACACCAAATCGACCATTTCCATTGTTTTGTCCAAATCCAGAGTTTTGGGGTTGTCCAAATCCTCCCAAACTAGGATTTTGGCCTTGTCCAACTCCTCTAAATCCAGAGTTTTGGCCTTGTCCAACTCCTCTAAATCCAGAGTTTTGGCCTTGTCCAACTCCTCCAAATCCAGAATTTTGGCCTTGTCCAACTCCTCCAAATCCTGAGTTTTGGCCTTGATCCAACCCTCCAAATCCAGAGTTTTGGCCTTGTCCAACTCCTCCAAACCCTGAGTTTTGGCCTTGTTCAAATCCTCCGTTGTTCGCACCTTGACCACCGCTTATATGAGTATGGTTTCTCTGTCCAGTATGTCCATGACCACCATTTTGACCTTGTTTTCCAGAATGGGTCCTATTTCGAGAAGATCCATGGCCATGATGCCGTTTGTTTTTGTTTTCTTCTTCCTCAGACGAGATATTTTGAATAAAAATGGCCAACAAGAGTGTAGAGATAAAAAGTGCCATGAAAAATTTCATCTTGAAATACCCACAACAAATCTAACTTTTTGCTCCAAACAAATGGTTTGTCTTGTTCTTACAAGTCGCCTCTTTTATAATAAAAAAACTTCGTCATCATAGATCGAGACTAGCCATGTCTGAAAAAATTTGCATAATCCATGATGATTTAGTAAAATGAATCATGCCGAACAAGATCTGGATCAGTTTGTCAATTGTTTTTGCAAAAACAACCCAATTTTTTCTAACTTGTTGCGAAAAATGAATCATTTTCGGACCGAAAATGCAAATTTTTGATGATCTAGAAGGGCTTTAGTGTTGATTGATCAAATCAACAATTGAGAAAGTTATAAAAATGTGCGAAATTTTGTAATTGTCATCAGATTTTTGTTTGGAAATAATGCATGCTTTTGGTGGTTTTGTTATTTGTGCGCTATTTTGGATTGGCTATGGCCAAAATTCTACTACAAATGTAGTTACTACTGAAGGAGGATCGACTACTGAAAGTGGCTCCACTACTCTAATCGGATCCACTTCAGCCATCAATTCATCGACTACAAATGGTTCGGGATTCGACGAAACTACAGCAGGACCATTTGTTATAAATTCTACAGATTATATTGACTCAAATTCGAATTCTTCTGACTATCCGATATACCCAGAAAGCCTATCTAGCTCCAAAGAAAGCTCTTCGAGAGAAGGGGGATTCGGTTTTGGATTTGGAAACGGAGGCAAAGACGGAAGGCATGGCAAAGGACAAGGAAATAGTGGATTTTGAGGGAACGGCGGGTTTGGCTTTCGTGGATTCCAACCTTTTGGAGGCTCCCAAAAATGTTGGATTCGACAGCCCTCCAAATGGGGGATTTGGTGGCTCTCAGAATGGAGCTTTCAATTCCCAAAATGGTGGATTTGGTGGCTCTCAAGATGGGGAATTCGGTGGCTCTCAAAATAGAAGAGGATTTGAGAGCGGTTTTGGAAATGGATCTTTCGCGGCAACAGTGAGTTCCCAGGATCGGATACCCGATCTTGAGAATCGATGTGAACTCAGGATTGGAACTCCGGATTTTTATTCGGATTCTGAATCCGGACACTTCCGGACACGAGCTAAATCTATAATATCAAGTAAAAAACAATATCGTGAGTCAACTAAAATCTAAAAACAGGCAAAAACAATAGGACTCAAGCTGAAATCGAACTTTTGTGGTAAAAATGAAAAGTCCCAACACTACCGCTCAACATGAGGACACTTTAATAGAATGCAAAAAAATATTTGTTAAATGATTTATAATTTTCTTGCCAGTAGTCCTTTAAGTAGTAGTGGAATGATATTTCTCCATCACATGTTTTACAAGCGTTTCCGAGTCGATAGTTTCGAGGTTTTTATAAAACTTTGTCACTAAAAGATCACTGTATTTCGGCCTCTCTTTCTCCTTCCTCAGACAAGATTTGACAAAATCCTTGATTTATTCACTGTATCCTTTAAAGTGTTCATCCACGGTTATGTTGGAGTCGAGAATGATGATCAAATTTTGGAGTAGAATGATATTATTTGGGATGTTTCCCTTTTTATCCCGGTATGGGACACTTCCGGACACCACTTCGATGAGGGTGATTCCCAGGTTCCAAATGTCTGCGCGGACATCATATTTTGCTTTGGTATAAGTTTGAGTAGAAGTAGTGGAATTAAAGGGTTGTTCGGATTCGGTAGTTGAATGGCCAGGCTCACCCTGGTACAAATCGGGTCGGTCTATGTTGATCTTGGCATCAAGCTGCCCAGTGTTGGTCTTGGCATCAGGGTCCTATATTTTTTTAATAAAAGATGTAAAATATTTGGGTTGTTCCCAAAATTCTGAGACTTGAATGTTGCCTCATTATCAATGAAAACTGAGTATTGAAACGAAAACAACAAAAATTTCAAATTGTAAAAATTTGTGATTTTCGTTTTAGTACTCAGTTTTCATTGACGATCCGGCAACATAATCGGATCATTGGTGATTAGGGTGTGTCGCGAATCTAGGATTCGCTGTTGAGTGAGAAACAGGCTATAGAAGCTTTATTTCAACACTAAAATTATAATCAAAATCGAAGGTTTATATACAGTTTTCTGGTCAGAGAAAGAAGAAATATTAAATGAAAAAGACATAAGGAAATAGATAGCCAGGGGCGGAGTGCAAGCTTGGCCTGTATACCGCTTTAAGCTAGAGAAATGCTTACAATAGTCTTTTTGCACACGCATAAGGAAACAGAAAAATAGCGTGTGAGATAGAAATGAATCATAAATTCACAATTTTGTTAAAATTAAGAAAAATAAAATTATCGATTAAAAATCAAGAAAAAAGAATTTTTTATCTTTTATTTATCGCGATATGTCGCGACAGGGTGCGCGTTAGCCGTTCGGAAATTCGAATTTCCAGATGGTTAGCATCCGAACACGATTTCCTAGCGTCATGGAAATTTATAGACTACATATTGAATAATTTTATGTTGATTATTCTTTTATCAAGCGTTTTTTATCAAGTGTTCGTTAAAAAAATCACACTTTACTAATGTAAGTATAATTTTAACAACAACAAAGTAATGACACCAACGAAGGTACAGCATGCAAAGTTGCAGCTGCTTCATTTTGTGCAAGAGGCGATGGCCGATGGGATGTGGATAATAATAAAGTTTATTATTGTAGTTCTGTCATCTGTAAAAATTTCTTTTATGACAATTTTCTGCTCTATTGTAGCAATATGTATTAAAAATTTTTAAAAAAATTTTATTTTCAACTCTCAATACAAATTTTAGAAATATCTGTCATAGGTCGGCAAGGTGGGGAGGGGACTCCCGATGCGGTGGTCCCCCCACCTAAGATTTTAAAAAAAGGACCTTTTTTTAGCTGACACCCAATTTCTATTGACCATGCGGTGGTCCCCCTCTCAATTTTGGGTCCATGCGGTGGTCCTCCCCTTAATTTTGGGTCTATGCGTGCGTTGGTCAGGGGGGGGGGGAGACTCCCCCCCCCTTGCTGACCTATAATATCTGTCATACATAGCAAAAAAAAGTTAGGTGCGCACTGGGAACAGAAGTCGGATGCAATGCGACATCATTCAAGTCACTTTCCACTCAACATGTTGAGAAATTTGCTGAGCTGTCTGCGTCAAAGGCTGATACAGAAAGTTCAAATGACTGGACAAATTTCTAGCAAAAAAATTAGAATTAATTGCGGAAAAAGAATTTGAAGTAGTGGGGTTATCGTAGTTTGCGTTGTTCGACCATAAAGAATCAAAATGGTGTGTGTTATCATCACCATGACTACTATTATTTCTATTTTCTCTTTCACTTCTACTACTACTTTCTCCACGGCCTTCTCCATCGCTACCTCCACCACTACCACCACCGATACCGCCACCGCCACCACGGTAGCGGTATCGGTGGCGGTAGTGGTGGCCATTAGTACCATCATTCACAGGTGATCTGTCTCGTCTATTATTCAGCCTGTTATGATTTCGAGGTTGATCCCAAGAATTTTGCTCACTTCCATTTAATCCAGATATTGCAAGGTTCTGAGGATTTCGAGTGTTAGGATGCTCTATCATGGTATTATTTAGCACAAGAAATATTTTTCTTTTTCTTTGATAGTTAGGTAATTTTTTCATAGTCACTCGGGTTAGTAATTCGTCATTTCCAATAGTTTGTTGCTCAATTAAATCCAAATTTAAACAAGTTTTTTTGTGACAGTTGACTTGGACACCATCGATATTGGCTAATTTGACTCCGATGAAGTGAAACAAAAATGTTTCTTTGAATTTTTTTGGGTCGTTATAAAGAGCAGCAATTTCTGCTACGCTTTCTACTTGTTTGTCACTTAAACGTTCAGTTAAATTTTTAGTTGAGTTCAATAAACTATCTAGTTTTTTACTGATAATTCGCTTCTTATCTATAGGAACTTGATCGTTGAGTTTATCCAAAAGCTTTTTCTTTATATTATTCTTTATTACATGTACTTTGTCATTTTTATTTACCTTAAAAGGAACTAACGCTTCCAAAATTCTCTGTAAGATATATCCACTAATTAAATTTCTTATTTCATTATTTGCTAATATTTCACGCAAGTTTCTGACTTCTTTGTTTATATATATCCATTCTGCAAGATTTATAATAATTTCAGCTGCTTCTTTATTGTGAAACGATTCTTGACATGCATCAAGAAGTTGTTTAGTTTGGTGGTCATGTAATCTTTTTGTGAAATTTTCGCTTGCTCTCATTATATCTTCTAAAGTTGGTTTAAGCCCTGTTTTACTTTCTTCATCTATGCTCTGTTCAATCATTTCAAATATTTCCGAGATGCAATCTTGTTCAGTATTAGGATCAAGCATATCAAGGATCAGATCGTAAAATGGAGATGCTGCAGCAATTTCTATGTCATGAAACTTTGTTTCATTATCTTGCTCTTCTACTTTTGTTTCAGCTATCGATGCACTAGATTTATTTTCTTTACTTTTATTAGTATTTTGTTCATGACTTTGATCTCGATCGATTAGATTTGAATTCGTTTCTTCATCTTTAGAAGATTCATCTCTTATATTGTCGTATGGTATAAAAAGTGAAATAATTTTTCGAATAATCCTCCATATTTCGCCAATCCACATATACGAAAAAGCCGTAAGCCAAGGAAGGCGTAAAGAAAAGCTCAAAGCATTTAATATATCAGTGGCATATGGCAAACCGGTAGCGATTTTCCATGCAGCATGTTGACAATTATCGAGTATTAAATTATATTGGCCTCTAGTATGACCTTGTTCATCATTTTGAGAATTGAAATGACTATTAGCTTCATTTACTATAGCTTCTCGAGTACGCTTGCGAACACGGTGTACCTAAAAAACGTTAATTTGAAGTGAGTAATTCAAATACAAATTATCCAAAAAAGGCGTTTGAGTGATTATTTCACTCTTGAAGAAAAAATTACCACAATCCGGATGTTTTGATTCGATGACTTGACAAATTTACTTGGAAATTCTTCGCGTCGTAAGTAAGTATCTTGTTTGTTAATAGGCTGATGTCCATCGTCACCATATTCCCCACTAATATGAACAACCTAATCTCTTTTTTAAATTATTAATTCTTTATAATTACCTTTGGTGAGTGACCGTTTTCATTTTTTTGTTTGATGAAAATTCCCTCATGATTCATGGCAAGCTTAAAATAAGCCAGGCAAGACTTTATACATTCCCAAATACCAATAATAATCATTGCAATGCCTTTTTGACTTTTATCTAATCCGAATTTTTTCCAAATATCAAAAAGATCTCGTTGAACATGATCTCCATTTTTCAAAAACTGCATAGGTTCATTATGCACTTTATCGGGCAGCTTATACAATCGAAATTGTTTGTACCTAAAAATAATCTTTGCACTTTGTCATAAAGTACCTCTAAATTTTCCAACTATGCGCGACTTTAAATAATAGTAATCTTGTTTTGATCGAGAATCTCTGCATTTCGAAAATTTTTGTTGGAAATTAATATTTTTTAAAGCAAAAAATAGTTTCGCAGACACAAAGTTGTCGAAAAAATGTTGTTTTTCATCTAAAAATGCTCAGAAAATTACATTGTTTTGTTGAAAAAAATGCAAAAATTAAAAAAATTTTTAATGAAAAATTGAAATTATAAAAAAATTTCTAACAAATTTTGCCTGCCCTTTTTGCATGTTCGGCGTTGGGTTCTCGACCTTCGGCGTATGCATTCGGATCCACATTGGGCGCTCGGCCTCCAGCGTTCTATCGAAAAAGACGAGGTCGAGCTCTGACTCGGTCTAAAAGGCGAGACGAAGGCCGAGTTCTGTTGAGCACTATTAACGCTCGGTCTCGATGTATGATATAAAAACGTATCAAAAAGTAATTCCTTGAATATATTCAGAGAAGCGTCAAAGTGTAATCTCAAAAGTTCAATTTTGATTGATATTTTTTATTACTCACGCATAATTTGTATAGCCTATTTCTACCCATAATCAAAAAAGTTTTTTAAAAGTTGTTAAGGAATGATCCGTCCGATCTGGCGAGTTAAGCATCATTGGGAGCGCAGCTTCGATTCCTGTCAGGTAAATTATATTTTCACTCTTCGAAAAGTTTTGCCTTTGTGTTTTTTAGGCGAAAAACACGAATCCGGCGTTATTTTTGCATAAAAACATTTAGAAACAGTAGATTTTTACGTTTTTTCGTCTGGGTATTTCCATGAGAAATGACCATTTTGAAAAATTCGTATATCTTTTTCCAGAAATCCGCTTTTGATGAAATTTTTTCCAGTATTATACAATCAATGTTATAGAATAAGGAATAAAAATTTTTTGATTTGAGCAAGCTTTCGTGTCAATATCCAACTTCTTTCAATAGATGGTACACTTTTCAATATTGACATAAAACTTACCCAAATCAAAATTTTTCATTCCTTCTTATTCTACAACATTGATTGTATAATACTGAAAAAAATTTCATCAAAAACAGATTTCTGGAAAAAGATATACGAATTTTTCAAAACGACCATTTCCCATAGAAATACTCTAGACATACGAAAAAATCTAATGTTTTTATGCAAAAATAACTGCACATTCGTGTTTTCCGCATAAAAATACACAAAGGCAAAAAATTTTGAAGCGTAAAATGAAATTGACTCGACGGGGATTGAACCTGCTGGCCCAAATGCTTAACTTGCCAGATCAGACGGTCGCGCCACTTAACCACTTTTAATCAAGTTTTTGACTTATGGATGGAAATAGGATATATTTTCAAATTTAGGCTAGACTTCACCTTACAGAAAGACTCAAAAACACATTTTGGACCCCTCAAAGTGATCCCAAAATGAGTTGGTTCCACATTATATATGCTTAAATCGTGTTTTCAGGTCGTTTAGAAAGCATTTAAATTGATTCCGTGTGTTTTTGAATCTTTCTGTAAGGTGAAGTTTTACTCAAATTTATTAAAAGTTACCTTTGCAATGTTTCTTCTGGTGCATTTCTCAATTCATTCTTTGTTTGTTCGATATAGTTTCTGTATTCATGTTCTCGTAAAAACATGCGTATTTCGATCCAATTAAGTTCATTGGCTTTGCAATGATCTTCATCAAAGTATAATCTTACCGTGTACCAAAGACACTAAAAACAGATATATATTAAAAGATTAAATTTTTTTAATTTAAAGACTCAACTTTTTTTCAGGATAATATCCGTGATCTTTGTGAATACGGATGGTGATCCGCGGATATATCCACGGATTTTTTTCTTTGTGAATGCGGATTTATTCGCGGATCAGAATAAAATCCGCGGATTTTATCCTTCCCTGAATTAGGGTAAAGGAAGCGTTTTCAAGGTTCGGGAATGCGCACAATCGATTTCTCGCATAAAATTACCCCTAAAGGGTCACTTGTTAGAAAATTTCCTACCCGACCCTACTTTGGACCCCCTTTAATAATTAAGTACTATAAGGGCTTCCCTTAATTCGTTCCGAAATTTTTGAGATCAAAACCTAAGCTGTGTATAGTGTCCCTTTAATATATATAATTCATAAAATTACTTTAGTAACAACAAATATGAATTTCTGGTCTACACTTGTTATGCCGACTTTGAAGTCTATATATTCAGTACTCTTTAAAGGGTGTATTTGGTTTATTCTATTTAAAAATGCATAGTATGAACTCAATCTAAATGGGGATCTTCCTAAAAAATGGATAATATTTTTTTTGCTTTCTAACAAGTTAAGAGACGATGTCTCGAAATGTCGAACCTGGGGTGGCCATAGTAACGAAAATTCGAATCAATTTTTGAAACCGTGGTATACCCTAGGTTTTCGGGGTCGCTGAACACGAATCTGAAGTCCGTTTTTGAATCCGACTTTTTGGTGCCCCTGTACGGCAGGCCGGCCGGCCTTTTGAACTTTAGATCAAAGTTCAAATGGGCACATCCCCGTCCAGCTAAATCCATATCCAATGGTTTTGGTGTCGTTGGAAAGCTGGTGAATTCTACTTCATTTTTTGTATATA
>OZJO01009374.1:0-12457 GCA_900406225.1 Acrobeloides nanus
GACTAGTAAACCGTATAATGTGCACAAGCAATTTTGTTGTAGATGTTGGGGAGTGAAATCGTCGACTACGAGATGAACCAAGATGCTCAAAAGACGGTGCCCTATTTTGCCATAGGTTTCTCAGCTATGTTGCTATTTGTCTTCACAACGGTGATCTTCAGTTCCCTATTTTATGGTGTCTTCGATTCTATAAAATTGCTTCTTGCATTTGCGACAACCCTCTGTCCGGTATTAGCGATCACATCTACGTTTGGCATCTTGGCCATTGTGCAAATGCGGACCAACACGATCATGTTAATTATGCCGTTTTTGATCATGGGCATAGGTATAGAAGGTTGAAGGACCAGTCGACTCGGAAAAAAGTTGCCATAATTTTTATATATTGGGAAAGTTCATGAAAAATGGAGCATTTTTTGTTTTTACGGTACCCTCTGAATCGTTGTAGTTTTTAAGATAATTGCGTTGGAAATTTTGAATTTGTGTACATGTTTTCGTTGTAATACACAAACTTTAAAAAAATGTTGAATCATAGTTTTTGAGAAAAGTTAAGGCAACTTTTTCCGAGTAGAACTGGTCCTTTAAAAATGAAAAATCAAACACTAATTAATCAATTAAGGTGTTAACGATGCATTTCTGATGATTCACTCTTGGCATAGAACTTCAAAACAAGGAATACCAGTGGATGTGAGGTTAGGCTTAGTACTGGAAGATGTAGGCCCATCTATAACCATCACAACTTTAACAAATGTCATAACATTCTCTATTGGCTCATTGACACCTACACCAGGTATTTAGTTGATCAAGGATTTTCCGGCTTAGGCAAATTGACTCTCTCGTGGAGTTTTTCTAGGTCAGGAATCGATTGTGCGCATTGTCGAATCTTGAAAAAGCTTCCCTATTCAGAGAAGGGGTAAGTTATTGAAACGAAGATGAAAAAGTTCGGATTTTCGCTTCAATAACCCACCCCTTAATCAGGGTCAGGGCATGGTTTGAGAATACGCGCAATCGATTTCCCGCCTAGAGAAACCCTAGACCGCCTATTTTCCGGCGAAAATCCGAATTTTTTCATTTTAGTTTCAATACACCCATCCCCTTTCCTGAATCAGGGTCAGGGAAGCATTTTTTGCAATCGATTCCTGACCTAGAAAAACTGCCGGGGGAGTCAATTTCGCAAAGATTCGACGTAACGCACAAAAAATTATATTCAACCCAATATTAAAATTTACTTTTGTGACATTAGATAAATTTGCATTTCTAGAGATCCAACTTTTCTGCATAGCCACAGCAACTGCTTTGGGTTTTGCATATATCTATTCGTTGGTACTTTTTGTTCCAGTAATGTACTTGGCATCTGTCTATGAAAACCGAAATGTTCATTCTCTTGTTGCTGAATTGCCAAAGAAGCAGGAAAAGGTGCACTCATTTTGTCTAACAAATTCTTACCCATTCATTTAGAGCGACTTCTTTTCAAAAACCACTCGAATCTATTCGAAAATATTACAACATAAATTTTTTACCTACTCTTTATTAATCGGTGTATTAGTATACTGGTACTTTGCTATTCTTGGCACACTCACGATCAAATCCAAGCTAGACACAGAGAAGATTCTCCCGAGAGACACGCCTATTCGAACCCCACATGAGGTGATCATGAGGCTAGTCTGGAATGAATACTATCCTGTGACGGTGTTCGTCAACAATCCACTGGATATCAGAAGAGCTGATAAGCTAGATCGGTTGTATTCGATGTTGGCTGAATTTGAGGAGATGAAGTTGTGCCGCGGCAAGGAGTTCACGAACATTTGGCTTCGGGACTATATCAAATATTGTAAAGAGCACGAGTTCGATTTTGACTTCTACAGTGATGACGGTGCCGCCGCAACCACCAAAGCGGCACCTTTTTCGGAAACTGGGCTAGATTATAAACGACTAAAAGAGTTCCTCTCATCTCCATTTTATAAACACTACAATTCGTTTCTTCGTCTAGTGAACACGAGTTCGGAGTTGGACGCGCCGGTGAGCAAGTTCATGTTTGTGATCACTTTTCATAACACATCCTCAAACTGGGATCAACGGATACAGCTAATGCAAGATTGGCGAGCAATCGCCGATAAATATTCGGATTTGAATGTGACGGTTTGGGAGACGAATGGCATGTTTGTGGATCAAATGCTGAGCTTGAAGAGGTTAACTCTAACTGTAAGTTTTTATAGGGAGAAAAAAGACACTATGAAAAATTATATATTCGAAAATTTCATGAAAAATGAAGCATTTTTTGTTTTTACGGTAAATTCTGAATCGTTATCATTACCGAGATAATCGCGTTTGAAGTTAGCGATTTTTGAAATTTTGTGTATTACAACGAAAACATGAATGCAGTGAAAATTGTTCCTGAATCAATAAAAGTTGTGTATTGACGCGAATATTCAAAAAAAAATTTCGTTTTTCATCGACTTACGAAAACTGCCAAAAACTTTTTAAACGAATTTTTCAATTTTTGACGAATTTTTCGATTTTTTGAAGATTTTTTCAATTTTTGAGAAATTTTTCAATTTTTGATAAATTTTTTTATTTTTGACGAATTTTTCGATTTTTTGAAGATTTTTTCAATTTTTGAGGAATTTTTCATGAATTTTTCGATTTTTGACGAATTTTTCAATTTTTAACGAATTTTTCAATTTTTGAGAAATTTTTCAATTTTTGACGAATTTTTTCAATTTTTGAGGAATTTTTTAAAATTTTCAAACACATCTTTTTGGGGTCTTTTTTTACAAATTTTGTTTTTAGACTTGCCTATTGACACTTGGCTGTATGGCGGTAGTTTGTGGCGTTTTTATTCAAAATCCACTCTCGGTGCTAACAGCAACTGCAGCTATCCTTTCCATTAGTCTCGGAGTAATCGGCTACCTTTCTTGGTGGCACTTGGACCTTGACCCGGCTACCATGTGTGCCGTACTGATGTCAATTGGTATGTCCGTCGATTTCACTGCTCATGTGGCGTACCACTTTCAAGTAACAACAGTTTTTTTAATAACACATATATAGCACAAACTTCTCTTTTTTAGCTTGCCGAGCAGTCAGAAATAAGAGAAGGCAAGATTTTCAGAGCCCAGTTGCTTTCACAGAACGATAAATTGGAGCATACGCTGAAGTCGGTGGCTTGGCCAATGACACAAGCTGGCATCAGCACCGTGATTTCAATTCTGCCACTTATTTGCCTTCAAGTAAAAGCAGCTTCATTTTTATACAGGCGCAAAAAAGTGGCGGAGCTACTACACAATAGAGGGGGCACCCATGTGAAAAATTTTTTCTCAAAATGACCCCTATAGGGGTAAAAACATACAAGGAATCCGAATTTGACATTTTCGAAGCGAAAAAACACTTCCCTGATTCAAGGAAACCCTATGTATTGAAGTGAAAAGTCACAAAAAATCAATTTTTTTGTGAGCAACTTCATTTTTATATTGGGTCGCTTCATAAATAAGATGCTTTTGAGCGTTGCGTCAAATCTGTATGAAAATGACTCCTCCAGAAGTTTTTTGGTGAATCGATTGAGCGCATTGCCGAACCGTGAAAATGCTTCCCTGATTCAAGAAAAATGAAAGGTGTATTGAAGCGAAAATAAACTAAAGTTCAGATTTTCACCGGAAAACCGACCATCTAGACGTTTTTCTAGGCGGGGAATCGATTACGCGCGTTGCCGCACCATGAAAATGCTACCTTGATTCAGGGAAGGGGTGTGTGTATTGAAACGAAAAGCATTTTCATGGTTCGGCAATGCGCGCAATCGATTCTCCGCCTAGATGGTCGGTTCTCCGGTGAAAATCTGAACTTTAGTTTCTTTCGCTTCAATACACCTTTCATTTTCTCTGAATCAGGGTCAGGAAAAACATTTTCACGGTTCGACAATGCGCTCAATCGATTCAAAAAACCCCCAGAGGAGTCTTTTTCCACGAAGATTCGACGCAACGCTCAAAAGCACCTTATGGAGCGACCCAATAAAAGCATTCAACTCAAAATTTTAGAATTACATTCCACTGGTGTTCGTGAAAACGATTAGCTTGGTTGTGATCTGGGGCCTGTTTCATGGACTGGTCCTACTGCCTGCATTTTTGGTGGTGATGCCAAAGAAATGGCTGGAAGCCAACTGCTATCGTATGATTTTTGACAAAGCCACCGCTTCAGCGATGAATGAGCTGGATTCGAATGAGCCAGAAGAGACAAAATCTGCTCTAATAATTTCTCATGACAAGGATCTTGAAAACGAATTTTCTCTGGGTACTTTATCTCGACTCGATAAAAGTGATGATCAAACTCATTGATTCTTTTTGCTTTATTTTTTTTTCATTTCTTGTTGAACTTTGGCAATTTTTATCTTTATAGTCTCAGTTTAAAAATGTCTGAAGATGAAGAAGTTATGTTAGAAAGTGAAGAAGAAATGGATGGTGGGAGGAGGGGTATCAAGAGACCCGGATACTCGAAACCGGGTCAGGAGTACGTTTTCGTGCTTTGGGAATGCGTGGAATCGATTTTTCGCTTATTTTTAACCATAAAAAAAGTCATGTTCGCAAAGATTGGTGAAAAATTTTTTCATGAAGTGACCACGAACCGAATCCCCCGAATTTTTGAGCGACTTTTTCAAAAATTTTCAATGCTTCATGACCAATCGTTTCAATAAACAAACACTGAAAATCAGGCAAAGTTGGACTTTTTTTGATATGCTTGAACGCGGCCTAAAAAAAGCATCTGGGCAATGCTATCTATATGGTTATTTTGGCGAAAATTAAACATCATGAAAATTTTTGAATCCGGTTTTTTGGGCCACCTTGTTTCTTCTCATAGCCTTAAAAATAGATTGCTATTAATTATATTCAATAATTTTCCTAAGAATATGTCTTATATGTGGTATTCCTATGCATTGATCACGGGTTTTCTTTTCAATTTTCGCATGCCTTGCTTATATATAGCATAAAACATAGGCTTTTTTAAAAATATTTGTATACTTAGCCTTGTTATGCAAAATCTCATTTTTATTTGTAAATACTTTTTAAATACTTATTTGGATGTTGTCTGATCAAAGTTGGTGCATTCAGATTCCTATGCAGTATTTTTCTTTCTTCGTGCGCTTATTGTTTTTCATATCGGTGCATTTTTTTTAATATATCGCATAATATAAAAGCTAAATAAAAGGTCCTATATTGTAAATTTCCAAACGCCTTTCTAATTAATTTGTTGTTGTGATTGTAAAAAAGTCCATGAATATTATTTTTTAAAATTTATTTAATAATACAACCAACTGATAATAAATCATGATAAAGGCATACAACATAGAAAATAAACAACAATTGTTGATACTTTCCCATGTGGTTAGGATTCGTGGCTTCCTGTAACGTCCCAGAAATCGAGAGATCTCTCGGAGAGAGTGGTGTTACTGTAGTGGTGGGAAAAGGATAAGAAAGGACAACATTGTCCTTGGCTCCTTCATACCCGAGGATAATCGTTTTCCTCATTGTGAAAGGACAAGGACATGATTGCAATCGGGTATGAAGGAGCCAAGGACAATGTTGTCCTTTCTTATCCTTTTCCCACCACTATGTTACTGTCCTAGTCCATTAATAGTGTCTAGTGGAAGCCCTAGGGACTTTCCATTGCGACAAAGGTGCTTACCAGAATCCATCAATGCTGCTTAAAGGGGGCCCAGTACGCTTTTTGAAAAAAATTTTCCAAATTGGCTGATTTTTGGTGCTCGGGGGTTTTCGGGCACGAAAAATCGATTGGCGCAAGTTCCTAAAAAATTTTCACGACCCCCTATCGGGGTACCCCATGTTAAACAAATTAATTTTTTCGTAGGGGGTCATGAAAATTTTTTTGGACCTCGGAACTTACTCCGATCGATTTCTCGTGCCCTTCGACGTTTATTTTTTTGAATTTATAATACTTTTTATTGAATTTTGTTAGAATTATGGCAGAAGAAGAATTTATGAAGTGGGAAAATAATGCGAATGAGCCAGTTGAAGCACAAGAAGAGACCAACTTTTGTTTTAGTCGAAATCGCTCAGTTAGAAAAGTTGCTTCAAAGATGTCACGAATGTGGTCGTCTCCCGGGTGGAGGGTATCACATGGTATACCCCGATAGGGGATCAAAAATTTTTCGGAACTCAGGAGAAATCGTGCCCGAAAACCTTTTTTTGCTTTTTTAGACTAAAGATCATTTGAAATCACCACCGCGAGCGCATATGAATTCTTCATCTTCTCAATTACTGTATTCTCCACAATCGTCATTGAGAATAATGCGTGAAATTGGAATTAGTAAAGTAGGCAACGAAAAATTGCGACATCGAGCAGCGCATGAAGGAAAGCCCTCTTATTGGCGTCGATGCTGCGTGATTTCATACGAGCTGCGGCGCAGCTGCTGCGTGGTCCAAGCTACTGCATGGACCAAACAGCAGCTGTGCCACAGCGCACAGCAGCTGTTTGGTCCTGTGCGCAGCTGCTGTCTGAGGCAAGGACTGGCCCTTCATCTGTAGAACCGGGAATAATTTATGCTGATTGCGTCAAAATTGAGACAAATAGTGGCTGAGGTTTCAATTGAAGTTTGTACCTAGGTATTAGAAGATATAGTTGTTACAGATGTTTGAGGCAAAATCTTTAAAAATATAAGAAATTCAATTTTCAGAACTTTTTTATTTTAACAAATTAAAGACATAAGTTCAACCAGATTGCGATGATTTCGGATTTGTACATTCACCACGTGGACTGCAGCAAACCAACTGTTGTGCCGTAGTTGTCGCCTGACCTTGTTGTTCGCCATTTGAAGACGAATACTTGTATGTCACTGTAATATCAGAGCTTAAATTAACATAACGTTCTGTTGAACTGAAATTTTGACAGATCGTTCTAAATTTGATATAAACATTTTCTTGCCTACATTCGAATAACTTACGCCATTTCGCCAGAAAATTTCACCCAATTTCGAAAGTACAACGGAAAACTGTTTTCATGAACGATCACTACGATAGTTGAATTTCTACCGGCGCCAACATATGTATTCATTTTAGGTGCCCATCGAAAATAAATCATCGCTTCGACGTTAGTAATGTGGATTGGAGCATCGCCCAACGATGTGATGTTTACATGATTCTAAAATGAAATAAAATTATTTGTACAGGATGATCCACGGGGTTCTTTACATCAAACTTTTATCGATACCTTAGCTATCCGAAACATAGGTCGACAAGGGGGGGGGGAGCCTTTCCCTGACCCACTATGCACGAGCCCAAATTTGAACGGGGGACCACGCACTCATGGCCCAAAATTGAGGATGATTACGCATAGACCCCGCCGAACATATGAGGTGGTACATAAAAATTGGGTGTCAGATGACTAAAAAAAGGTCGTTTTTTGGTGGAGGTAGTGGGGGACCACCTCATCGGGGGTCCCCTCCCCCCCTCCAACTTGCCGACCTATTATCCGAAAAGGTTTTTCGATGCGATTTTTTAAAGTTAGGTAGGCTAAATGTGCATGAAACGAGGTGACTTTCGCCAAAAAATCAAAGTTCCTAATATTTTATTTTTGCGTGACAATATTTTGTTTTAGAAAAAAACACCCTCAACAGTTGAACTTTTCAAAAATTCGTTCGGATTCTGAAAGAGCATGCCCGATTTTACTTACCTACAAAAAATCATGAAAAAAGGATATAGATTTTTCGAATTAGAGAGTTTTGAAGTTAACTACTATTTTGCGGCAAAATCAAATCGCCGCGAGTGGGATTCGATCCCATCTACCTTTAAAATCGAAGCCGAGACCACTACTACTGAGCCATTTCGCATCGAAAAATCTTTTCGGGTAGCCAAGATATCGATAAAAGTCTGATATAGAGAACCCCGTGGATCACCCTGTAGTCTTTTTAAAAAGTTGAAACGAACCCAAAAGGTTATGTTAGTGGTATTGTCCATAACGAAAACCTCGGATTTTTCGATCTGATCAACCGAAGGCATTAAATATATGGTCGATAGCGGTACATTTTTCGTTGTCGAAACATCTGGTTGTGTAGTTGGCTGAATCGGATTATTTAGAGCCTGTTGTACAGCATATAAAATTGAGACAGCCAATACCACAACCAGAAAGATTATGGCCATAGTAATGGCACCTTTCCGACGTTCATCGCGTTCTTCAGCTGTTGGCAAGATGTTTTCTGGACTTAAAAGAGGTGTTTCTGAGCTCATGGTGCTGAAATTTTTGACTTTTTGATCACGTTATCGATTTTTGCGCAACTTTTGAGTTCGAAAGCTCGAATAACTTTATAAACCTAGAGGGTGAGTCAAAAGTCATCTACCATCGGTTTTTTGAGGATATCTCGGCCATTTGAAAAGTTTTTTCAATAATTTTTTCTCTCACAATACTCCAAATTTCGAGCTCTACAAGAATCCGAAAAAAATTTTGTCGCACAACCCTTCAAGGTTTGTCGCGCAACCCTTCAAGGTCCTTAAACACCCCATTCAATCGAGGAAAAAGGACCTTAAAGAACCATGAATCATATGAAAAATGATATATTCGGAAAGATCATGAAAAATTGAACATTTTTTGTTTTTACGGCATTATCTGAATCGTTTTCCCCATCGAAATAAATGCATTTGAAAATATGAATTTGTGTACATGTTTTCGTTGTAATAATCAAACTTTTTTGAATTGTTTGCTTTAAAATTGTGAAAAAATAGCATCAACCGACAGAAAATTTTATGCTGAACAATTTGGCTAATTGAAGATTGCGTAAACGGATATTTTCTTCGATCAAAAATGCAAAATAAGTTTAAATTTTTGAATTTTTGTATATTGAAACGAAAAGCCTGCATGCAACTTATTTTGCATTTTTGATCGGAGAAAATATTCTTTTACGCAAACTTAAATTAGCAAAGTTGTTCAGCATAAAATTCCCTGTCGATTGATGCTATTTTTCACGATTTTAAAGCAAAAAATTCAAAAAAGTTTGATTATTACAACGAAAACATGTACACGAATTCATATTTTCAAATGCATTTATCTCGATGGGGAAAACGATTCAGACGATGCCGTAAAAACACAAAATGCTCAATTTTTCATGATCTTTCCGAATATATCATTTTTTCATATGATTCATGGTCCTTTAAGGTCCTTTTTCCTCGATTGAATGGCGTTTTTAAGGACCTTGAAGGGTTGCGCGATAAAAATGTTTTTCGGGTTCTTGTAGAGCTTGAAATTTGGAGTATTGTGAGAGAAAAAATTATTGAAAAAGTTTTTCAAATGGTCGAGATGTCCTCAAAAAACAGATGACTTTTGACTCACCCTGTATGATAATCGTCGAATTTCTCTTAAAGATGATCAATTCAACAAGTTTTATTTCTAAAAATATTTACACAAAATTTACATTTTTTCTTCAAAATTATAGGTACAGGGTGGGCCAAAAAAAGTGGATTTTTGTGATTTTTTGGGATCCGAAAATGTATCGTTCTAAACACACTTAGGCAAGAGGTGGGTCGACTCACCCCTATGTCGACGCTGAGGAGTCAAATTTCGGCAAAGTGTCGCTTTTAGTAAAAATATACAGCAGAAAACCAAAGGATTCCTCTTATGTTTTAGGGAAAAATCGAAAAATTCGTCAAAAATTGAAATTTTACAAAATTGAAAAATTTGTCAAAAATCGAAAAATTCGTTAAAATTGGAAAATTCGTCGGTCAAAATAAGGTCGTCAAACGTGTCGCTTTTCGGTTTACCAGTCTACCCCCTTGCCCATGTATGGTTCTAAAAATGACTCCTCTAGAGGTAATTTTATGCGAGGAATCGATTACGCGCATTCCCGAACCCTGACCCCGATTCAGGGAATAATTGAGTGTTTGAAGCGAAATTCGTCGTTTTTCATAATTTCAAACACCCAATTTTTTCCCTGAATCAGGGCAATTTGTAAAAGTACGACTGCGCCGAACGGCGTCGAACACGCCGAACGGGGCGCCAGACACGCCAAAGAGTCCCAATTAGGCCTAAGCCTAAGGCCTAAGCCTAAAGCCTAAGGCCTAAGCCTAAGCTTAGACTTAGGCCTAGACTTAGGCTTAGGCCTAATTGGAACCCTTTGGCGTGTTCGGTGCCCCGTTCGGCGCAGTCGTACTTTTACAAATTGCCTGAATCCCCAGGAAAGCATTTTCAGAATTCGTGAATGCACGCAATCGATTCCCACATAAAATTACCCCTAGAAAAATAAATTTTCGGGCCCCAAAAATCACAAAAATCCACTTTTTTAACCCAACCTGTATATATAAATAGAAAAATTCATAAATTTAAAGAACGAACAACTACAAAAACAACTTCAAGAACTGAATTTAAATAGACAATGACGTTTGTATTTCTCTCTCTTTTTTTTGTTTGATATTGCCTATAGGTATACCCTGGGTATAGGAAAACGTCCAAAATCCATCACATTTTGAAAATTCTTTCGAAATTTAAAAATTTCATAAGAAGCATGGATCCTAAATCTTCTTAAAGTGTCGATTACCAGTTCATTTTCTTGAAATTTGTGATTGTTTAAAATGGAACTACAGGGTGCGTCAAAAGTCCGTGAACACTTTGAAATTTCATGCTAGACTTTGTAGGAAAATTTTTTCATATTCTGAAAGAGCATGTTGAACGACGGTGATCCCCAAAAAATCATCGAAAAATATTTTCAGGGTCTCTGGCTAGGACGGTTTCCTTCAGGATACTACGGCGGTTCAGTTGGCTACTGCAGTCTTTCTTGCGCCGGTTTCTAAGTTTTCTTCAACACATAAATTCTTTCATAAAAATTGAAGTTCTATAAAGTTGTTACCCATGATTTAAGTATTTCAATGAGCTATCGTTTATACCATAAAAGTTGATATTGGCCGAAATATGGCCTTAAAGGACCAGTCCACTTTTGAACAAACCTTTTTTTATAAGAAAGTTCATGTTGTGGCGATCAACTTTTGCTTTGGAAGTAAATTCGAATTTGTTAACCCTTTAGAGATAAATGCGAAACCAAATCGCTTGAAAATTTTGAATATGTTTTGTGTATTGAAGCGAAGGGATTGATGCCCTGATTCAATGAAAGCTGTTTATTGAAACGATTTAATAAAACATTATAAAATTCAAAATCTTGATAGTTTGAAGGAAAAATACATAGAATAAAGCTCGTCGAGACGAATAAAATGACACTAAAATTATTGAATTTGAGCAATGTTTTGGGTTATCGAAACGAAAACCCTGATTCATGGTTTTCGTTTCAATAACCCAAAATAATTTTCAAATTCAATAATTTTGGTGTCATTTTATTCGTCTCGGCGAGCTATAAAAACAAAAAATCAACTGAATTAAGCTCAATCTGAAGAAAAAATACAGGGATACCCAAAAACGGCAGCAATTTTGAAAAAGTTCATTTTTAATGTTTTTGCGCTAAAAAATCGAAATTTAAGGCTTTTTCAATAAAAATTTTTATATAACAAACTACATCATATTAGCAAATTTATAAAACAAACCGCACAAAATATTTCAATTTCCTCACTGAGATAGTGAATTTTTAAATCGGGTACAGATTTTTGAACACCCTGTATATGGCATTTAAAATCAAAAAACTTTTAATGGAACAGCTTGTGTGCCTTTATTCACGCTCGTATCTATGTCATAGCGACGGTGTTCCCTCGTTCGTATTGTTGTATTCTTATATTTGAGATGGACGATTAGAAATATCAATACAATTAGAGCAAGGATAATAGCGATAATGAGAATACCATTCAAAATCTAAATAAGAGACAGGGTGTTTCACTGAGTTCTGAACATCACATAATCGATAATATCTCGGCAACGGACATTAACAACGGGGGGGGGGGGGGGGGGAGGACTGTCCCCCTCATGTAGCTAGTATCGAGCCAAAAGTTAAAGATTCATATAGCCTCGGGATATAACCCAAAACATAAAAGCTATATAACATTTTTTAAATAATGTAAATGGGTGCCGACCTTTTTTTGGTCGACACCATATAGCCTCGAGGTAGCTTGTCCCCCCCCCCCTCCTTGTTCATGTATGACAACGGAAAAGATTTTTCGATGCGGTTTTTAAATGGAGACAAGACAATTCTGGATAACTTATAGAAGACTCCTTCAAAATTTGCTTATATAAAAAATTTTATTTTTTAAAAACTTTGAACGTAAATTTCACATTATTCCCATGCTTAGGGACGTATGTGGATTTTTCAAACTCGTTAAAAGCACACCTTTTTCACCATAATTTCGGTTGCAAACTGATTTTTGGGGTAAAAAATGGATTATGCTGAAAAAACCGCATCAAAAACGGTTTTATTTTCGCTTAACCCCTTAGTGCCGGCTATATAATCCTGCAGAGTTTTACTGAAAATAAGGCTTTTATCGTATTTATCAGGTATGAAATATTGTTTAAAAATAATGTTATTTTCATCGAAAGA
>OZJO01009383.1:0-14670 GCA_900406225.1 Acrobeloides nanus
CCCCCCTCACCACTCATCCTCGGATCTTCCGCCTTTATAGTCATTCATCCATCCATCATGAGGGTTCGTGTACCCTCCCCTTTCCAATTCATTTAATTTTGAAATCATATAAATTTTTGAAAATTTTATCATGTACCCTCCTTGTACCCTCACCCCCTGAAAGGCCATTCATCCATCCATCCTGAGGGTCCGGTGTATCCTCCTACTGGTAAACTATGAAGACCATTATGTTTTTTTCAGTCCTTCGGCCCGGAAGGGGGCACTTGTAGTGATGGGTCGAAATCGTGACTCGAAATCGATTCTCAAAATTTTTTCTTTAGCTTTTTATGAAAAACGTCAAAAACAAAAATAATACAGAAATTGTGTTCTACAACTTGTATTTTGATCACTTTTGAAAATATATAGAAAAAAAGTTACGAGATATCGTGCCAAATTTCGTCACGAAATTTCGTGACGAAATTTGTCCCGTAACTTTTTTCTATGTATTTTCATAAAAAGGGCCCAAATAAAAAAATATAGAACGCAATTTCTGTGTTATTTTTGACATTTTTCATAACAAGCTAAAGAAAAAATTTCGAGTCACGATTTCGACTCGTCACAAGGCACCTGCCCCCACTTCACTGATTCTTGGTGAAAAAAAGTAAAATTTGGACATTTTCGTTGGAAAAAATTTTAGGGGGATAAAAATTTAAAAAATGCATAAAAATAATAAAAAATGGGTTAAAATTTAAAAAATTCATAAAAAATTAAAAAATAGGATAAAAAGTTAAAAGATTCATTAAAAAATTTTAAAAAAGTTAAAATTTAAAAACCTTCCTTCTTGCTCATATTGGGTTGTTCAGAAAGTTCTGCGACTTTTTACATGATTTTTGAACCATACATGGGCAGCCCCCCAGGTGGACTTTTCAAAAAAATCCACAACCCTCATTTGGTCCCCCTCCCATGGAGTCGAAAAAAGCGACCAAATAAAAGATTAACAAATTTAAAAAATATTTTTTCCCAAAAATAAATATGCTGCTCCAAGCAACCTACTTTTCGACAATCAATCCTCAATTTGTCGGCCTTCTGACCCACATCCTACATCCCCCCACAACCTTCCCCGCCTCACAACCCCCCAGGTGAAAAACCTGGGGTCACTTGGGGCGCCCATGTGTGTTTTGAACCCGAAAAGTTTTTTCTAAAAATGAACTCTATAGGGGTAATTTTATGCGGCGAATAATGTGCGCATTCTCCGAAGCGTGAAAATGCTTCCCTGAATCAGGACCATCGCCCAATTGATCGAGGGTTTGGTCTCGCTAGGGTTAAAAAAATTTTGGTGAAAAATCGTTATGGGGAGAATTAGTGTTTTTAGAAAAAATTTGGGCAAAAGCATAAGGGGGGGGGACCACGGCATTTTTTAGAGTTTTTAAAAAATTTCAAAAATCATCTTAATTCCCCTGTTTTTTCGCGCCGACAGGCGCGAAAATTTTTTGTTGAAAAACACCTATTTTGAATCTGAAATTTTCGAAGAAAATTTTGTTGAAATCTTTGAGTAAGTGCAAATTTCAGCGCCGCAGGCGAAATTTTTTGTTGAAAAATACTTGTTTATATGCTGAAAATGCTCAGAAAATGACTAATTTTTGGTTTAAAAAATGTTAAATTTGGGGATTTTTTGTTCAAAAATGGAAAAAATTAGACAATTTTGGTGAAAAATTTTAGTTAGTTAAAGAAAAAAACCACCGTCGCAGGCAAAAATTTTTTGAGAAATATTTGTTTGTAAGCTGAAATTGCTCAGAAAATTACAATTTTTGTAGAAAAAATGGAAAATTTTGGACCTTTTTGGTGAAAGAATAGAAAATTTTGGTCATTTTTGGTGAAATGACCAAAATGAAAAATCATAATGGGGGACCATTATGATTTTTGAAAAATTTTTTCAAAAAATTTGGGCAAAAGCATAAGGAGGGACCATTAGGAAAAATTTTTAATTTTTCCAGGAATGGGAGGGAGAATGTTGGAGAGGTAGCAGGTGCGCTTCACGCGTCTGCTACCTCTCCTGTATGCTCCTTCTTTACCTCCTGCTACACCTCCTCTTCACCCCCTGTTACATGCGCTACCCCCTCTTCACCCCCTGCTATATTCACTACCCCTGGTAGTGAAAAAACTACCCAATGCCCAAGTATGACCGGGATTGCACCGGGATCCCGAAAACACAAAAATGGCCATTCTATGGATCAAAATCGTCGGGATATCCCGATTTCGGGATCCCGAATTCGGGATCCCATCCACCCCAGGTAAAAACATGCGTGGAGTCAGAATTTGGCATTTTTGAAGCGAAAAACGCATCCCTGATTCAAGGAAGGCCTGTGTATTGAAGCGAAAACTCGCAAAAATTGCATATATCTCAGCGAGGACACGACTAAATTCGCATTTTTGTGACTTTTCACTTCAATACACAGGCCTTCCCTGAATCAGGGAAGCGTTTTTCGCTTCGAAAATGTTAAATTCAGATTCCCCCGCATGTTTGTACCCCTAGAGGAGTCATTTCCAGAAAAAATTTTTAAAATTTTTTCACGTGGGTGACCCCCACTCTATTGTATAGTAGCTCCCAGAATTCAAACACCCTTAAAATTATTTAAAAACACACACATAAAATCTCGACTTTTAGGTAGGGTTGCAGAAATGCCACCTTTTTTGACTCAATGCCACTTTGCCACCTTTTTTTAAAAATTTGCCACCTTTTTGTAATTTTTATGAATATTAAAAAATAGGTAGTGCTCTTGGACGGTAGCCAGAAGGTCCGGGTCCGAAAACTTTTGCCAAATTTTAAAAATTAATATTAAAAAATAATCACATCAAGAACTGAAAAAAGATATTCTCGATTTAAATTCTATAATAAATTATTATCAACGCGATAATTTACATAAGGGTGCTTACCATTAGTTGGCAATCGAAAAATGACCTACTAGCAGAGCTTCAAGCTATTAACAATTGCGTAAAAAAAGCTCCTAGGAGTTGGCAATCATTGGAAATTGTCAACGAATTGCCAACGATTTGAAAGGGGAAAAAACACTAAAATGTCGGTTTGTCTTTAAAAAATGACGATTTTCTTCAATACTTTCATCGATTTTTATTAAAATTTCATGTGTTTATCGCCGCCGTACTCTTTTTGCGATTGGATCGGTTTTCTAAAGCCGTGAAAGATCAAAATTTTTAGAATTATAAATTGCAATGAATTGTTATCGAATAGTCCTTCTCATAGTTGAATAGGGGGGGGGGTCGTAAACCTCCTCACGCGGGGGTCTAAAGGAAATTTTTGCTTTTCGGCGCCCTCCCCTTATTTGAATAGGGGGTCGTAATTACGACCCCCTATTCAACTATGGTCCTTCTTGGTGTAAGATGTTGTTGATAGTTTTCCACGCCTATTTTTTATTGTTATCCAACCATGTTGGATGGGGTTTACCCCATAAGATTGGTTCTTCATCAATTTTATTAAAGGACCAGTCCAGTAATTTACAATCATATGAAAAAATGATATATTCGGAAAGATCATGAAAAATGGAGTAATTTTTGTTTTCTCGGTATGTTCGTTTGTTCTGAATCGTTGTAAGTTTCGGGATAATTGCGTTTGAAATTTTGAATTTGTTACAAGCTCTTCGTTGTAATATACAAACTTTTTTGAATTTTTGCGAAAAAATCGATTTTTGCATCAATTTTTTAAATTTTTATAAAATGAACATTGTAGCAATTGTTTATAGCTAAATGAGACAAACAAAATCACGCAAAAATTATTGAATAAGAACATTGTTTTGGGTTATTGAAACGAAAACCCTGATTTATGTCTTCATTGGAATCTTTGGGATAAATTTATAAAAGACAACTTCCACTTTTGTTGAAAGGTTTACTGAAACCAGAGTTTTATTGTTTCTCGTCACGTTTCTTGAAAAATTCGGGAAGCCTTTGCTGTCAAATGGACCCAGCACGCTCCCACTTAGCAGATCAGCCTGCTAGTAACTGAAGGAAATCCGTCTTTTTTACAAAAAGTATTCTTAGTAGGCTATCAAATTACTTATTCCCAATATATATTCTAATCTAAAAATCCCAATAAGTCATTATTCAGATGCAATGATCAACGTTGAGCTTATTCACAACTAATCAAAAAGATATTCATAAGTCTTCATTTAATCATCTTAAAATGTCTGGTCGTTTACGTACTTTATAGAGAAGCTACAATGTTTATATGAGAGAAGCTACGGATGTTCTGGATTAGTTGTTGTTCAAAATGTAGCTTTTTATAGTCAAGAACAGACATTTACGAATGTTTTCTTATATATTCTAGGGATTCATATCATACGACTTTGAATTCATTGACGAATTTGTCTATTTAAGGCTTGCAAGATTTTTAAAAAAAGCCGACATTTTTTTTGCCCCACTATCTCAATTTACCAAGTTACCCTATTAATTTCGGTCTGTAAAGTTATGCTCATTAAAGCTAATCTCTCAATTAGTATTATGATTTTATTAAAAAAAAAGGTTGACATTTGTCATTCCTCCACCCATCAAGGAATCAAATAGCATGAGACATCGGAAAATTTTCGAACAAAAAGAACCTAATTAGACAAATTAGATTTTTAGAGTACATTTTTCTTCATAATAAAAACGTGATTTATTGTGCTTTGAATCTTTTTGATGTTTCTCATGAAAACTGAATAGTAAAAATATTTGAATTTTTCTGAGACATCCAATCAGAATTTTATTGTTGAAAAAAATCTCACAAGAGCTAGTTATTCAAAAGATTTTTGCCTAATTTTCGAGAAAATTTCCTTATGAAAAGGATGTTTGTTTAACTGTATGAATTTTCAATGATTTTTAAGAAATATAAGATTTGTATAGTTTATTTTTTGCTTGATAAGAGGTACGTGGCTTTTGCCCATTTTTGACATTTTTATAGGTTATCTCGCCAGGTCGAGATAGCTCTAATGTCTAAACGTGGATATTCCATTTGAATCGTAATATAACCTGTCTTTGCCGATAAATCATATAAACTGGGGGACCTAGCGCTATCGCGCTCGGAGGGGAGAGGTGGTTTTCCGATCCGAGCACTAAGTCATCCGCCCTTCTTCGATTGCTTCCGAGCGTCTATTTATAAAAATTTTTTAAACATATTTTAAAATTTTTAACTCATTTTTAACATTTTTTAAGAATTTAAAAAAATTTTAACCCATTTTTTAATTTTTTTTATGAATTTTTTAAATTTTAACCCATTTTTTAATTTTGTAAAAATTTTTAACACTATTTTTACCACTTTGAACATCACTACCTATACCCCTCCCCGCATTTTTAGTCTTGCGACCTTTTTTTGATCGTCAGGCATTTCTTGACAAAAATGGCATTTTTTATCAAAAATAATTATAAATGGTATTTTTGGGATCGGACCCCCTCCCACATTTTTTCGAAAATTGCTCCTATACCCCCTCCCCCCACAGTTTTTCGAAAATATACACCCCTTGTCCATGTATGAAATTTGACTTAAATTTTATTGAATTAGTGGTGCCAAAACATCGTGTCCCAAAAAGCTCGTGTGGGTATAAACGGGTTAAATTAAATGAAGAAAGACGGAAGTGCGAAAAAATAGCCAAGTTGTTTCTGAGGATAGCCTCTCGAAGGACATAAACACCGAATCTTAATAACACCGGATTTTCTTGGAATTTTTTAGCACTTCCTTTTTTAGATCCAAAACAAACAGATGGGATTTTTAAAATTTTCATTACTTTTACGTGCTTTTGTTAAAAATGAATTTTCAAGTCTTGTTTTCAAATAAATTTCCAAGTCATTTGTACTTAGCAAAATATAAAGATGGTTGTTGGTTATTGACTTTATGGCATTTTGAAAAGGGATGATCTAATGAAAATGGATTAAGATAGTCAAGATCACTTCATTTGGCTTTTATTTCCATTAGTCTTATTAGACAGTAATTTATTGACTAATGGAATCTGAGTGTTAGTTGTGACAAATTTTTTGTTTTAAAGGGAGGTCCAGTCTGCAACCACTTCTCGAAAAAAATTTTTTTTGAAAAGTACATGGTGTTTCAGCGAATTAGTGGGATTTAAAAGTTCAATATTTTTTGATAAAAAAGAGATTGTTTAATGCGGATTTTTGCAAAATGCTTAGAAACCATGGAGTTTTCATGCGCATTAAAAAATTTGATTTTATGGCAAAAAAATTTGGTTGCTAGTGGGATTCGAACTTGCACGTTCATAGTCAAAAACCGTGAACACTACAACTCAGCCATGGTGACAAGCTGTTACTATGGTTGAGTGGTAGTATTCACGGTTTTTGACTATGAATGTGCAAGTTCGAATCCCACTAGCAACCAAATTTTTTTCCGTAAAATCAAATTTTTAAATTTTTTGAATGGGCATGAAAACCCCACGGTTCTAAGCATTTTGCAAAAATCCGCATTATAAAATCTCTTTTTTATCAAAAGATATTAAATTTCTAAATTCCGCCAATTCGCTGAAACACCCTGTACCATTTTATGTAATTTGGCTATGAAAAATCGATTGCGCATAGCGCCTTAGCGTGAAAATGCATCCTTTAACCTGTTTTTGCTAAAAGTATCAAAAATCAGCCGTCAAGAGGGGAGGTGTGCCCAGTACGCTTCTCGAAAAATTTTTCTCCAAATTAGCTCATTTTTGGTACTTGGGGGTTTTCAGGTACGAGAGATCGATTGCCGCAAGTCCCGAGTTCCGAAAAAATTTACATGACCCCCTATCGGAGTACCCATGTTCGAAAACCCCCCGAGTACCAAAAATCAGCCAATTTGGAGCCAAAATAAAAAGTTCAAAAAATTGATATTTTACCATGTGGTACCCAGATAGGGGGTCAAAAAATTTTTCGGAATTCGGGACTTGCGGCAATCGATTTCTTGTGCCCGAAAACCCCCGAGTACCAAAAATCTTCAATTTGGATAAAAAATTTTTTTCGCAAAAATGAAGAGGAAATCTAACTCTACAACACCAAGGTCTCCGATTTTGCAAATTTTGCTTTTTTGTGAATAAAATGTTAGTGTTGTAGAGTTGGATTTCCTCTTCATTGTTGCGAAAAAATTTCTCAACAATCTGTTAACTTGGCGGAGGAGGAGTAGCATTTTGAAACATACTTTTCAGAAAAATTTTCTTTACTTTTATTGCCTGATTTTCAATATTAATTTATTATTGAAACGAAAATTCAAAAAAAATTTTCGTCAAAATTCTGAGCTCGTGATTTTCTGAAAAAACAACCTATAACTATGTTGACGTTTGGATTATACATAAGCAGGGGATTCATTAATTTTTCGAAAAGTGCACAAATCCTTGACGTAGCAAAAGGAAAAACTCACAACCTTTTGATGATTTTTAATTAAAAAAACATATTTGATACAATTTTTTCCTTCAAAAAATTAATTGAAAATTTGTTTTGACTTTTTATTAGTCTTGTTACGTTGTATGCGTAAATTTTGTGACATGTTTTAAACTTAAAGGAGGGGGTGTACTTTGTAGCCGGATCTCGAAAAAAATCATTTTCACAGACCCTATTGCGAGTAATTTGATGCGAGAAATCGATTGTGCGCATTCCCGAAGCGTGAAAATGCTTTCTTGACCCTGATTCAGAGAAAATATAGATTTTTCAACCTTTTTTATACTAGTACTTGGTTTGAAAAGACGTTTCTTCATCAGCAAGCTTTGGTAGAGCAGTGACAAAAGCGGCTTATTGGTCACAAAGGTCGCGGGTTCGAATCCTCAGGTTTTTTGCACAAAGTAAAAATCGAAAAATTTTGCGATTTTTACTTGTGCAAAAAAATTTGGATATAAGCGGGATTCGAACTTGCGACCTTTGTAGCAATAAATTGCTGCTTTGTCACTGCACCACCGAGGATTGTTGATGGAGAAACGTCTTTTCAAACCAAGGTCCTTTTTAGAAAAATTTTTTTCGCGTTTTTTTAGAGGATACGCCATAAATGTTACGTCCCCATCAGTTCAGAAAAAATTTTCGCGTTAAAACACAATTCTACCCTGATTTACAGGTCAAACTTTATTTTTCACGCTTCGAAAATGCGCGAAATCGATTTTTCGCCTAGAATTATCCTAAAAAGTCGATTTTTAGAAGAAAATCGGAAAAAAATTTTGCGTTGAAACGCAGTTCTACCCTGATTTTCAGGGTATAGAAAATCGGAAAATTTTTTTCGATTTTTCGAAAATTCGGCTATAAATGTTACGCTCCCTTTAATACATGGCTAAACGCACACATAACAAAACACAGCTAAGTTGTTCATACATTCACTCTTTTTTATATGAATCTAAAATCAAGTTAAAAACGGAACTTTTTCACAACGACATCTGTACACTTGGGAACAAAGGAAACAAAGAAAAGAAGCTCTCGAGTGAAGTTCCTTCTAATGAACTTTAGTTAGCTTCAATAATGAGCATCTGGATTAGTACTTGTTCGCGATTTTTATATTTATCTTTTAAAGGACCAGTCCGGTAGGAAAAAAGTTGTCATTTCTTGTGTATATTCTGAAAGTTCATGAAAAATGAAGCATTTTTTGTTTTTATGGCATGTTTTGAAACGTTCTAGTTTTTGAGATAATTGCGTGTGAAGTTGGCGATTTTTGAAATTTTGTGTATTACAACGAAAACATGTACTTGATAGTTTTTTCCCTGAACCAATACTTATTTATAGAATAGATGGACTCCAACTCCAGTGACATTTATAACCCAGAAGAAATCTATTCAGAAATTTCCAATCTCATAAATGGACCTTTGATCTTATTGGTCGTAATTTTCGGTCTATTTTTCAACAGCTATGCAATTTGCATATTAAATTTGCGAATGCTTTCAACAAAAGGATTTCTAAGAAGTTTGACACTACGGTATAGCTCGTCCTTGTGCGATTCTGATCATGGAAGCTCCACTTCGAAGGGGAGAAGAAAGAGGAGGCCGAGAATTTATATTCACTTTTTATGGCTGACTTTTTGTGACACGGTATTATTGGTTTCGTCAATGTTTATGTATGCTGTTCCTACAATTTTCGATTGCTATAACACGCAATATGCTTTGACAATACCATTTTGGTATACCANCTTCCTCAATCCAGGGACAACTCCACATAAGGTCTCAGTATGGTGTGGCCATCGTGTTCCAATTCCAGTCATTTTTGCTGTTCCCGATCCGTCATTGTATCTGTTCCGACGTAGCCCTTGTCGCCTTATGAGGTCGTCAAATGGGTCGCCGTAAGGGGTAGTCGTATAATGTCGTCATATGAAGTCATCGTATGGGTCGCTGTATGGGGTCGCCGTATTGGGTCATCTTATGGAGTCGCCGTATGGGGCAGAGGTGGAACGTAACCGGAAGAATTTCGTAATTCGAAAGTTTTCGTAATCCCAAAAATTTCGTAATTGTGGAAAATATGTTGGCTCTTCGTGTCAGTAGATCAAGAATCTGTTGATAGCTGGCTGCTTGTTAACTTTGATAGCGGTGTGAAGTTGGTTAGAATACTTCAAGTGCAAGGGCCGACCCCTAAAAGAGTTGGCTTTATAAGATTTAAACGCGCGTAAACTTGCAAAATAAGGCAATCAAAGAAGAGAGCAGATCACCACCTTCGACCCCTACAACCGCATCGAATGAGCTACGAATCAGCCTCTGGTTCCCCCTTCGGCTCAAGCGATTACACAAGCCTGATGCAAGTTTGCAGTTTCTCCCGTTTCTCAGCATCTTGCCGCCGATCACAATATATCCTTCGTCCGCTTGGAATCCGACAGAGTCGACACAAAACATAGGAGCGCCGAAAAACCCGTAATTTCGTAATTTGTATTATGTTCTACCTCTGGTATGGGGTCGTTGTATAGGGTCGTCGTATGGGGTCGCGTATGGGGTCGTCGTATAGTGTAGCCGTACGGGGTCGTATAGGAACACGAGGCCTAATTTATAGGTTGACCATTTTTATAGTGCAAGATAAAATTTTCTGTATGCTGATCTATGGGGAGCATTTTTCCCTAAAGTATAAAAATTCCTAGAAACATAGTGAGCTCAAAAATTCCTAGAAACATAGTGAGCTCATAATCCCTTAATTGAAGGAAATTAAAAGTCATCTTTTATTTTGAAAGCTTTCCCTTAGGATTGAGCATTGAGATGATTAAGCTTTAAATTCATTCCATAGACAAGGAACTATGATTTTGATATACGTCGACAATCATATGAAAACATAATTAAACTTCCTCTTATGAAAGGCCATTTTAAATTATACCATCTTCTTCTAATTTTAATTCCTTTTAGGCCTATATCCTACCCCATACCTGGACAGAGGGGTCCACATTTTTCAAAAATTTTCGGGTGGGGAGGGGGGGGGGTAAAGAGGCTGCTTTCAAAAAAAAGCAAGGGAGCCTTTACCCAAAAATGCCATTTTTTGTTCCATTTTGATGACCAAAACTTGTCACCAAGATTTGGGAGGGGGTACATATGCAACTTCGAACATGTTGCGGGCGGAAGGGGGGGGTCAATTTTTGGGCCTTTGCCCATAGTGAAAAACTTTGTCCAAATCGACTTCTAAATTTAAGCTCAATCGACCACCGTTTTGAATCCGTTAGATCACAATAATCCTGATTTCTTTCTCAAAACAAACAACAACGCCTAAATGGATGTTGTACAAAAATAAAAACATCATCCGTTGGTTGATGACCCTGAAATGAAACAAATTTAAAAATAATTTTAAATTTTTCCATTTTTGATCTCCAGTATCTAACTCCATGTATGCCCTACCCCATAACTCCCACATATTTTTTATCCTTTTCACTACGCCGGACATATAGAAAAAAATAAAAATAGCTTTAAAAAAAATTAAATTATTCAAAATTTAGGTATACCATGTGCAATTTCACCTTCTCCGCCAGTGTCTTTCTCATGCTAGCTCTAATGTTTGAACGGTACCGAACACTATGCTGTCAATTTTCAACCGCAGTTTTGGCTCGCCACTCATCTGCAAAAACTATCCACCTCACCCTAGCCATGGTCACCATTTTCTCTCTTTGCTACTCCATTCCAAGATACTTCGAATTTACCGTGAAATTCAATTATGACCACCATCTCTACCTCACCATCCCAACATCTCTGATGACCTCGAGAATTTATATCATCGGGTATAGGATAGTTGGTGGAGTATTATTTTACTCAGCTTGTCCATACATCCTAATTTTTATCATGTCTTTCAAAGTGTGGAAGAACACCACCAAAGCATACCATGAAAGAGCTCAAATGAAAGCACCATCAATAAGAGAAAAAGAGAATCTGAATTCCGAGAGAATTTTCTTTGCAATCACGATAAAATTCTTAATCTCTAGGCTACCAGCAACACTGTTTGATATTCTAGAACACTTGTTAAGTGCTCAAACATTTGTTGAGTCGCCTTTTGCTATGCTATGTGTTCATGTTAATAATTTAGTTGTGGTTATTGCTAGTATATTGAACTTTTTTATTTTCTTCGGTTTTTCTTCGTCTTTTAGGAAGTCTGCTGTTTCCTTGATTACTTTTGGGTCGGGTTGATGTTTATAGAAAAAAAGTTTATTGTCACGGGTCTTTTAAAATACCTCTCCATGCGGGGAAAAAAGTGGCATATACAATAACGGGATGAACAAGAATAGGAAACAAAAACGGGACGACAAGAACGGGGCGATTTTTTTCTTCAGATCTCAGCTCCTTTAAGGAGTTTTTAGATAGCGTAAAATATAACTTCGTGGATCCGCCTTGCTATTCTTAAATATCTGTTACCGTTTTATCTGAAAATTAATTAATAAAACTAGTTTTATCTGAAAGAATTTACGTTTTATCTTAGCTTAGGCCTAGGCTTAGGCTTAGACTTAGGCCTAGGCTTAGGCTTAGGCTTAGGCTTAGGTCTAGGCTTAGACTTAGGTCTAGGCTTAGGTCAAGGTCAAGGTTTAGGCCTAGTCTTAGGTCTAAGCCTAGGCTTAGGCTTAGGTCTAGGCTTAGGCTTAGGTCTAGGCTTAGGTCTAGGCTTAGGTCTAGGTCAAGGCTTAGGCCTAGTCTTAGGTCTAAGCCTAGGCTTAGGCTTAGGTCAAGGCTTAGGCCTAGTCTTAGGTCTAAGCCTAGGCTTAGGTCTAGGCTTATGTCTAGGTCAAGGCTTAGGCTTAGGTCTAGGCTTAGGCTTAGGTCTAGGTCAAGGCTAGGTCTAGGTCAAGGCTTAGGCCTAGATTTAGGTCTAAGCCTAGGCTTAGGTCTAAGTCAAGGCTTAGGCTTAGGCTTAGGTCTAGGCTTAGGCTTAGGCCTATTTCATGATAAAACGTAAATTCTTTTAGATAAAACTAGTTTTATCAGATAAAACTGATTTTCAGATAAAACGGTAATATATCTATTTTGTAAATAAATAAATTGTAATTGTAAATAAATAAATTGTAATTATCAATAAATAAAAATTTTTTATCAACTACGATATTTTACACAATCTTGATAGATGGTTCTTTAACCATGAAGTTTTTCTTGAACTTGTCCATAAGGCTGTGGACTTTCAAAAGAATCGAGATTCGATGGATCATCATACATATGTTGTATATGTGAATTTTGTTGTACAACAACTTCTTGATTTTCATAAGCACCATAATTTGTCTGTTGTTCATACAATGGTGGTGGTTGAGGAGGCTGTATATGTTGTGGTGGATGAGATTGATAAACAACTTGAGGATAGCCAACTTCTGGTTGGCTATACACCATTGTTCTTACTCCAAACCTAGTTGCCTCTATTTCATCTCGTATAAATTGATAAGCTCGAAAAATTACTATCCAAGCATATGAATAAAGTGTTAAGAAAAGGAATAAAATAATTGCGATGACGATTAATATTACCCGGTATTCTAAAAAAATTTTGGAGTGGACATACATGATAGCCCCGAATTTTTGGGGGGCCCAGCCAAAAATTTTAAAAATCATAAGGATCTCCCTTACTTTTTTTCGAAAATTTTCCAAAATTTTGGGCAAAAATATAGAAGGGACCAAGGCAACTTTTTTCGTTTTTTCAAAAATTTTCAAAAATCACCTTGGTCCCCATTTGTTTTTCGCGCCAACTGGCGCGAAAAATATTTTTGTTTAAAATCGCTATTTGCCTTCTGTTCATACAGGGCCTCAATGCTGGTGGGGAACTTTTGGGCCCTCACATATGCGCATCTGACATTTGCACTTTCACATATGCGCCCCGACATTTACGCCCCGATATTTGCGCAACGACATTTGCGCCTCTACATATGCGCGCTAGTAATTGTGCCACAACGTTTGCGCACCTAACTTGTAAAATATCTTTCAAAAAAGGTTGAAAATTTTAAAAAGCGGAAAATTAGAGCGCATATTTAGGGGCGCAAATGTCGTCGCGCAATTATAGAGCACAAATGTCTGGGTGCAAAAATCGGGTGCTCAAATTCGGGGTACGCAAGTGTCGTTGCGCATATGTGAGGGCGCAAAAGTCCCCCGCTCTTCAATGCACGTATGGGTCTGGGGCCATATAACAATTACCATTTCTAGTAAGTTTGACATTCGTACTCAAAATATCATAGTCATTGCTAGGTAAAACAATAGCGTAAACTATGTAGAATATTGCAAGAAGAAAATATCCAATTATTTCAATGCCCTAAATTTCTTTTTTGGCTAACAATGTGCCCGGTCCTCATCGAAACTTTACCATCACTAGTGGGGCAGGCCACTATGGGGGCTATATTCAATCTTTGTAGGCCCCCGACACAAAGTACTCTCATTAGAAACATAAGTGTATAGGTCCATTTTTCCAAAATTTAGCGGGGGGGGGGGGTCAAAAAATGGTTTAAAAATGACAAAAAAATTCGAAAAATTTTCCAAAAATTGAAAATTTTGACGAAAATTTGTAAAATAATTAAGTTTTTTTATTAAAACAAATGCAATTTTTGTCATTTTTGGTGGAAAATTTTTTTGGGAAAAACATAAGGGTTTATTTAAATTTCGGCCTTCGTCCGAATTAGTGGAAGGGGATCAGGCCTCTAAGAGCGGATGTCGGGTCTATAAATGAACCCCTATCCACCTATGATTAAGGCTCATTTGATGTTTCGAAACTTGACATTTCTAAACTTTTTTCTCCGGAAATACAAAGGCAATTCTGATAGTTTTGGTGTCGTTAGAAAGCTGGATTTCGTAGCAATCGAATGACACCAAAATCATGCCATAACTCTTTCTGGTTGAGGAGGAGTTATTGCATAATTATTAAAAAGTGTCGAAAAAACAGACATTTTGACTAATTATGCAATAACTCCTCAACCAGAAAGAGTTATTGCATGAATTTGGTGTCATTCGATTGCTACGAAATCCAGTTTTCTAACGTCGCTAAAACTATCAGGATTGGCTTTATATTTCCGGAGAAATCCTCACAAACATAAAAAAGTTTCGAAATATCAAACGATCTGATTAGGAGGAGCTGGAATTTTGTTCTCTTCTCTCATCTCCATAAAACTCACTTCAAGTATTAAAAACGGTAAAAACATCCATGATTTTTCTTGTTTATCACCATATATAACTAGGCCACAAATAGCAATTGTAATAAATAACGGAAATGTATTATACCACCTGACTAAAAACCAACTTCCTACAAATGCAATCAATGAAATTCCAATTATAATCCAAGCTAGTATAA
>OZJO01009389.1:0-10024 GCA_900406225.1 Acrobeloides nanus
AAGGAATTTAAAGAAGATCAAAGTATTTTTATTAGTCTACAAATTTTCCGTGGATTAGATGTAATATAAATTAGAAAAGTTTTAATTAACAAGTTTAGTATCTCCATCAAAAAGGGATCGTGCATAGAGATTTAAAGCCATCGAATATAGCCATAAATAATTTGTTTCAAGTAAAGGTATGTTTCGAATGAGTATCTTATAAAAAAATCAGTACAATTTAAATCGAGGCTTAATTTTAGATTCTCGATTTTGGTTTGGCTAGGTTTATTAATGATTCTATGACCGCTTATGTAGTTACAAGATATTATCGAGCTCCCGAAATTATATGCCAAATCGATCCGAGAGGACAGAACGAATCTTTTTACAAAGAATCAGGTTTGGATTTTTTTAACTATGTCTCAGCTTTATAAATTTTAGTCGACATTTGGTCTGTTGGTTGTATCGTAGCCGAGCTATTTTTGAATAGTTTTGGCCCAATTTTCCGTAAGAACGTTTTATTGATAATGGTTACAATATTTTAGCCGACGGAGTCATCAGACACATCGAGAAAATTTTTAAATTATGTGGCACACCGAAGAACGAATATTTACAGCGAATTGTTTATAAACCTCTTTTTCAACAAATTTCATCATTGCCCATATTTGTCAGAGGGGATTTCGCTGATTATTTTAAAAAGATTACGAATTTGAACATGATTGACTTATTAGATAGAATATTTCAAATTGAACCAGAGCAAAGGTGTGTGTAAGAATAAAATATGACTTTATAACTTTTTTAAAGGATAACTGCTAGCGAAGCTCTGGAGCATGAATTGTTTACATCGTTTCTAAAAAAATATGAAAATGTTAACGTATTGGTGAATGTTACGACTGAAAACGACAACCAGGCTATGAAAAATATGATAACAGAAGAAAACTCCCAAAACTTAAATCGATTGTCAAAGATTAAAGATATGCTGTGGAATTTCACGCAGCCCCTCGGGGCTGCGTACGTTTGGTTTTTAAACCACTTTTTCATCAAATTTTAAGCCTCTAACTAGCGGTTTAGGAGATTAAAATTTTTTAGATAATTTTTTTGGAAAAATTTTTATACCATAAATATTGTCTACGTATGGGCTTTAAAATAATATATAACTTGTGGGGTTACCTTTTAATCTCTTATGAAATAAACTAAAAATATTAATTTTACAAAAATTACCCCTCGATTTGGTCGAGAGTGATTCTCGTGTCTTAATTCCACATGTTTTATTTACAAAATTTAATAATACCTTTGCGGGGCTCCTAATTCCTTGTTGTACTTCTCGACGATATCTGCTCATATATCTTTTTTTCTCTTCTCGATACTGGGATAATTCTTCCACGTTTTCAATTTTACCACCTTTATTGCTTTTCCATTTTTTTCTTACGACCTCCCAGATGTTTTTTCTTTTCTTGCACCATATTTTTATCCGATTCTAAAAAAACAAATGCCCCGAGTGTAAAGATCGATGTAATTTAGAACTACTTAATGTGTAAAGAGAGCAATTAAATTTTTAAACTAAAAAGATCTAAACAAAAGATTTGCTTCGAACAAACTCCATCCTGCAAAAAACTCCATCTAAAATTCACATGTTTAGCTCCACCTTATTTATTCACTTATGAAAACCATATTAAAGACGAATAAAATTAACTTGAGATTAGTCTTGATTAAAACAACCATGAAATCTATAGCTCTTTGTTTGTTAAGTTTATTCACTTTTTCTACCGTTGCACTCGGTGATTTATCCATTGCATCAAATTCATGTGGATGTAGTTATGAAAATGCAACTGGTTGTAGTGACAGGCCAACATCCGGCACAACCAGGTTAGTCACTCGATAAAACAAAGCGTAAAAGAAAAACAGCACTTGTTTTTAATCCCCTAAATAAAATCCGAAATTAAAAGATGAGACGTGAACCGATAGAATATCTGGCAGGAGAATACTACCCAGATCTCTTCCTTGAAATTGGTCGAAGGACAAAAAAATATGAGACTATACTCCCGATTTGAGCCACTGGAGTTTTCAAGTGATCTTTTTCCAGGACAATTGGTTTCCACATAGGATTATAACCCGGAGCTGTCTAGGCATGGGACTAACCGGGCCATGAAGACTTTTCATTCTGGAAAAATTGTTGAGAAAAGACCTAACGCACATGTGCCTCTTATATTTTTTTGAAAGTCCGTATTAAAAGTCGGAAAAAATGTACTTATTCCATTCCAAATATTGAGCCATATTTTCCCTTCGTTATTATCGGGATAACATTAGAAATTTCGTTTTTTTCACGAATGAATTTTTAGACTCAAAGACCATTTTGTTTCTCGTTTTGGCGGTTTGGTCAGATTTACAATTTGTCGAGTTCGAGATGGAGAACCAATATCGCTACAATATGAAGGTCGTGCCCTGAACTTATTTGTAACCGGAACTACAGGCAGGAATGTAGGCTTCATCTACTTTTTGTTTAATAATAATCCAGGCATTCGATTATGCTGTTTCTATCGCCTGTGACACTGGGATTCAGGAAGTCATTTTTAATCAAAGAATTTGGACTCAAGAACATGGAGAAAGATCTTATGGTGGATCAGATCCTCATACTGAGCATGTCCACATTGGCTTGAATCGATGTGGTGCAAAAGATTGGGGACTCTAATTTCAAAATCTGGAATTTTTTATTTAAAATTATTTTGCTGTTGTTCAATTTTGACCTTTGATTTTTTGATTTTTTTAAATAGTATTTTGATGCGTTAACAAGATTCGAAGCAAATAAAAATGTGGAAACATTCTCGACGAGATCTGAAAAAGAAAATGTGGTTTTACCAAAAAGTGTTATTTTTCAATGTGCTATAGGTCCCGTAGGAATGCATCATGGAATGAAAAAAACGCCACCATCGTGTTCAGCGTACCTGAAAACGGTAGAATCATGTCATTTTTATATTCAGTCATTTAAAAAAATGCACGTTCTCGACCATTGAAAAATTGTATTATATATGATACGCTGCGCATTCCCTGGTTAAACTATTATTTTAAAAATCGTTTATTTTGAATTGTCTATAATAAAAAAAAGTTATTCTCCTCCAAAATTGCATCGAAATTTGCCATTCCGATGCCGAGAAAAATCGATTTTATTATCACTAATTTGCTATTACTTCTTTATAGTCCGTTTCAGTCCCAACTATAAAAAAGCTGGACCCAAAATTCAAAGTCCGAAGTTAGCATCCCGTCCGATTTGCTAAGTTAAGCAACTTGGGCCAACGTTGATATCGTAGGTTCAACCTCCATCTTCCGTTTCCTTGTGTCCAAATTCGTTAAAAATTTTGCATATGGGTATTTTCATGTGAGAAACACGTTGATAAAGTTATTTTTTCAAAAAATCTCGGTTCTATATATGAAATGTGATGAAGTCTTATAGCCTGTTGTCCGACATAAGAGGACATACAGCAACTAACTTTTACAAACACACGTGTACAAAGCCCTCTAAAAGCCCCTGAATTTCGGGATGATCGCCCGCAACCCTCAGACCAAAATGAACCTCGCTCCTCCCACGAAATTCAACCGTAGCCACGCCCTTGCTCACCAGAAGTTGGGAGCATTTTTTCTGGATTTTTGTAAACGTTAGTTACTTGGTTGTCCCTAACAAGGGAAGGGTCGCAGATGATGGTTGAGATCCTCGTAGAATTTTTTGCCTGTGTTTAATTGTTAGTAGGAGTTCACACGCAAGTTCGGGATTGGTTGCTTCTCTTACAACAAACAGCTGTTCTTTTTTGCTTCTCCGTTTTTGCCCATCGTAATTAATACACATTGAATCGTCTCGAAAAAAATTCTGTTTACTTCATTTTCATTCTATAAATTAAACTTGCACCTTTGATAAAGGTGAGTTACTACAGTTGAGATCATTTTATTGCTAAATTGTTATTTTCATTAGTCATTTTATTATTTATCTTTAATTTAAAAGTATGCAAACACCCTTATCACAGCAGCGAAGTTCTAATGCATATAAAATAATTCTATTCCTAGCGGTAAGATTTAAAAAAAATTAATTATCATACAGCGCAGGCCCGTAGCCATGGGGGCACCCCCCTCCCCCAACCTGAAACTTAAGGAAAAGTGAAAATTCGAAAGAAAAAGATGACAAATTTAAAAAAAAAGAGGGTTTTCACCTTGGTGCCCACTCAAAAACTTGGAGTCTCGATACGGGTTTGATCTACCATATAGCCTATAAGGTTTCTATTGTTTTTATCTAGCTTATTTTAGATAGTACATATCTTCATATACATATTCGTGATTGCGTTTGAAGTCAACAGATGGAATGATGCCAATAAAACGCAAGATCATCATAAACAAGACACTAATATTATCTTTGTTTTTGCTTTATTGTTTACAGCAGTGCTAATAGGCCTACAGGTTTGGTTCATGAACCGGGTATATGTTTACTTGAAAAATTGGTCCAATGTCAACCCTGGTCATACTGAATCCACTTCCTTCGAGAACCCAAATTATGGCTCGGAACTTTCACGAGTTTAAATTATATTTGACCAATATTATTGTATAAAATACTCAAATAATAAAAAAAAATACTCAAATAATAATATTTCTTATTTTCTTCGTAATTATTCGAATTTTAAAATCTTTTGATATTCGTTAACACTTTCTTGAGAAATCGAAGGTCCGACTCTTCTGCCGATAGACTTGCTGCTCTTTTAAAAACGAAGAGTTCGAACATATCTAGATAAAGGAAACGATATAACTACATCCGATGAATTGATGACAGGAGGTCCTACAATACAAGGATTTACCGTTAAAGTATGCAAACTGAATTTGAGCGAGTCATTGATTGGAACCGAACCTAAAATTCTTATCGATTTCGAGAAGAATCAAAAAAGTGCAAAAAAGTTTGTCACAAGGTGGGAGTTGAACCCATGACCTTCTGATTGAAGGGCTACCACTACCAACTGCACCATGAACTTTGAATAGAGTAAAGGTTGATGTAATTTAGAACTACTTGATGGATAAAGAGAGCGACTAAATTTTGAAACTAAAAAGATCTAAACAAAATATTTGCTTCAAACTCCACCCTGCAAAAAACTTCATCTAAAATTCACATGTTTAGCTCCACCTCTTTTATTCACTTATGAAAATCATATAAAGACGAATAAAATTAACTTGAGATTAGTCTTGATTAAAACAACCATGAAATCTATAGCTCCTTGTTTGTTAAGTTTATTCATTTTTTCTATCGTTGCACTCAGCCCATTCCAAATATTGAGCCCCTTTCTAAATGAGAGCATATTTTTCGCTATTATCGGAATAACCCCATTTTTGGAAATATTGGAGCTCGGATTAACTACGCCGAGAACGTAGAAATATAGGAAATTTTTCACCAATTAACGGGCATCATTTGTTAAGGGCATCCTCCCAAACCTGAAAAATTTCTTAACAAAAATGCTGTTTCTCTCGATTTTTGGATAAAATTTTCGATTTTTCTTAAGAGCCCCCAAATTTTCATCCTCCTCCAAATCGGATCCCTAATTACACCACTGATTATACTACCTAAGGCGATGTTCGAGGTCAAAATATATGTTTTCGGCCAAAAATAAATTTCAAAAAGAGAGAAAAAGGATCGTAAAATAACAAAAAGAACCCATTAAGAATACGGTTTCGACCATAGATTTTCGAGATCGTCCGCACACACATAAACAGAAACGTAATTTAGTTTTAAGATTTGTCCGTAGTCTAATTTTTTGCCGCAATTTGTATTCTACAAAAAGATGATTTTTAGCCGTCTTGAATGATACCGTTAAAAGTGAATAGCAAACAATACTCGTACAGCCAATCAGACTTTAAGCTGTTGGGATATTTTGCTAAAAATGAACATATAAAAAAGGTTTTGCACAAACCATCACGAACATTTATGGTCGTCAAAGAACTTAAAGCTCAGTCATCCGATCTTCATGGACTTGATCAAGATTTTCTAATTGATTTTCGAAAAAATAATAACCAACGAACTTGCAAAAATAATTCGAACGAAATTACATCTTTATTAATATTGTCGTACAACTCTTCATCGGATTCGAATACTTCACATTCTACGGATCCCAACGCGGTGGGCTTTATTGTGCGTTTATATGGCATAAATAGGACTGAAATTGCTTATGAACTATATTTGGAATGTATGGATTTTTCGCTCCGAGATTTATGCGACGAAATATATTTTATCAGAATGAGATCTTCTACGAATTTTGATCAAAACAAAAAGTTGTTAATAGAATATTTGTTCGGTAAGTAAAGCTTGATAAATCGATTCATCTATACATCTGGAGTCGGCTAGATGCTATCCATGTATCAAGCCATCTGAGTATCGGTTCTAATCCTAATAAACTAAACAATTGTCATGATTTGCATTTTTAGGATATATCATGGTTTCAATCATCAACGCTTTATCTATAATCCAAGATTCTAACATTATTCATCGTGATATAAAACTTGAAAACATTCTCATGAATAGGTCAGGGGAAATAAAATTGGCGGATTTCGGCGAGGCGCGCCAGCTTAATTCTACTCAAACATGTGGCGGTACATGTTTATATAGACCACCAGAGGCTTATGGTGGCCTTTTAAACGGAAAAAACTACGACGTTTGGAGTGTTGGAATCGTAGCTCTAATGTTTTTTTGTCAACCAAATCCATATGAAATATATTTGAGTGCTCAAAGTAAACTTTTAGAATATTACTCAACAATTTTTTTAGATGGATCAGGGGTAGAATATTTTGGCGACTATGAAGAATATATTAAGGATGGCTTATTAATCAATTGGCACGAAAATAGCGCAATTCTACATGCTGTGCCAAATAAATATGGATTTCATAATTTGTTAAAAGCGTGTCTACAATTTTCGACAGATCGTGCTAATGCGTCGCAATTAAAAGAAACCGAATTTTATAACTACTTTGCCAGAACGTATTCAAGTCGTGTAATAATGAACACTCTAGATGAGCTTGAGGTATTTATTCCTTTAATTAATCAAATATTGGTTTATACATAAGTTCTTGCGGCTCAAACAATTTTTACTTGTTATATTTTTAGATTCAACCCCAGGCTACCAATTTCACGTAAGTATTTTTAAGTTGTGGACCGAGCGTCTACGGCGCTCAATCCATAAGGCTGCGTTCGAGCATATTGAAAAAATGATTGAAACGTCATTGAAAAGTGATTGAAAAAGTAAAATTTTCCGAAATTTGCATATTTCGCGTTTTCAATCACTTTTTTTAAGAAATATGTCCGAGCCCCACGCACCGTACCGTCCGCTCATATCAAAGATGACATATGTATCGCGGTCAGGGCCGTATCAGAACAGATTCCGTTCTGGTCAATGACCAGAACGGAATCGAAACGGCAAAAACGGTCAGACTTCTTATGCTTGATACTAAGTCCGTTTATGAAATACTTATTCATGTGTTGGTTATTGATATGTAGGCGTGTATTTACACGGTCTTATCAATGATCGCAGGAATAAAAAAGAAATAACTAGCCTACGATCAACTACTCGAATCATGAAGTGCTAAGAAAATCGGTCATATCAAAAACTTGAGCACCCTTTTAGCAAAAATGAACCCCAAAAAACTCTATACATTCTTCTATCTATCCTATTAATTTTCTTGCTTATTACAATAATTATTGGTGGATCTTTGTTATTGATTTTTCAATCGATAAATCAACCTATTGTTATAAATCAAACAGTTTTTGTAAATCAGTCGATTGTTAATGAATGTGAAAGCAATTTTGGTACTTGTATGCATGAATCAAAGTGTGTTTTTATTGCCGGACAATTAGTGGCCCCCCAATCATGCGAGATGATTAGTCCTGAATTCAAGTAAGTGATTATTAATTTAAGTTTTTAAAGATATAGGCTCAGGTATGAGATATTTTTTGAGGCTATCATGTCGCAAAACAAATAATGATTTTCGAGATTAAAAAGTTGAGATCGAGGTTTTTGAGATTGAGATCCGACTATAGCTTTGAAAACAATCTTTTTTAGATGTTGCATGAATTTGACTAAAATCTCACAGGACGAAATAAAATCATTAGAGAATAATTGCGGTTGTGATCCGAGTCCTCAACTCAACAATGCCACATGTGATACTTGGAGGAAAAAGACTCTTCCACTCGGGACAAAAAAGTAATCAAAGAGATATTATTTTAAGATTAAACCTTTTTTTAGTATGGCAGATTTTTTATGGAAAAAACTTGGACGAAAAACTTTTCCGCAGTATGATATTTGCTCGAATAGAACTCCCTACCATTGGTTGGAAAAACGAAAAGTTGCTTTGTATGGATCAACATCCAGGCTCGAATACGTAAGATCGCCATAGTGAAAAAAAGTATAATTGTATTTTTTCGAGTAGCCTAAAATAGTTTGAATGCATAGCCAAAAGTAATTAATTCAATAAGCGTCTTAAACGATTAAAGAATACGCTATAAATTTTAGGCATTCATCTATCTCAGCAAAATAATGTGCTATGTTGGTATTGAAGACGTGTCGATGTTTATAACGGAAGAAGATGTATTCGGAAACAAAACATATGGCAAGAATTTTAGAAAGGATTTTATAGAACCGAAACTGCTCGAAAAACACAACGATTCTAACCATTTAGCTGTGATATTAAACGAATGTGGTGCTCAAAATTTTGTATATCGCCCGAAATCCTATGACAAAAATCTTTAATTTTGTAAAATAATAACTAAAAATAAATACAGTAGCAAAAAATTGAATGACCATTTATTAAAAATCGATTTTTTAAAAATTTTAAAGCGGATTTCTATGCTTTCTAGTGTCTGTGACTCGGCTTCCTAGTGCCAGTCAACGCGGATTTTTTTCAATATAAATAAACCAAGCATGTAGAATTGAATGGATTGCTCATTTTTAAAATGAGCCTTAACTTTTCTGCTGTAATAAATCATCTTTTACGGTCATAAAATGCTCATTTTACCCTTTCTTTCAATCGATATGTTACAGGAAAATTTGTTTGAAACAGATTTTCCTAGAAAAATCTGTTTTCAGGAAAAACAGTTTTTCCTAGGAAAATCCTTTTTTTAGGCGTAGGCCTTAAGCCTAGGCTTAGGCCTAGGCTTATGTCTAGACTTAGGCCTATGCTTAGGTCTAGGCTTAGGCCTAATGGGCATAAGGCATAAAACTTAAGGCATAAGGATTAAAGCATAAAGCCTAAGGCTTAAAGCATAGGGCTGAGCTAAAAGCTAGGCCTAACAAGGAAAGTACCCAGTCATGGTTTCTTCGATTTGGGCCAGACATGCGTCAATTTTTTACTCATGGTAGAAGTACTAAAAAACTGCAAAAAATTTTTCCGACTGTCATTCCTATGAGGAGATAGAGCCCAAAATGTTATTTTTGGGATCAAAATTAGGGTTCAAAGAAATGATCATAACTTTTTATGGTTAAAATTTTTTCAATAATTATTTGCATCTATTAGGGGATGAAAAGACGCAAATTTTGATATATTAACTTTAGCCACAGTCCTCTGTCTTCATGTCTAAAAACACTTTATAAAAATGACACCAGTTTTCTTAAAGGGGGTTATTATGGACTATTTCGCGAAAAAATTTTTTTAAATGTCTGATTGGTGTAGTGGATAGCACCACAGCCTTATAAAACTTATGCAAAGAGATCTTAATTCGCTTTCGACTGACATCATAAATGTTTTGCACAATTTTTTAATCCGGTGAATCAAACAAATTTCTTTCAAACATTCGCCAACGACACTAAAATTGCTATATCTCTGCATATTTTTGTTTTTGATCATTTTTTATTTTTAAAATAAAAAATTTTTTTTTCCTCGATGAAAACGGTCTATGGGATCAAAATTTTGACACATTATACCGTTTACGCTTGGTTTCGGTGAAAAATTTTTGTGACAGACCTTGCGGTTGATTGTGAGTCACAGAAGTACTCCCGCCATGCCAAGCCCCCTTCCTCCGCGGAGCCCCCCCCCCCCCCCC
>OZJO01009392.1:0-81657 GCA_900406225.1 Acrobeloides nanus
CCCTCTTCACAAAAAGTTGATAACGCTAGTGCATTTTTGATAACGTTGAGGGGGGGGGGGGGGGGGGTCTAAAAATCCGAAAAATTGATAACGTAATATCTGGGCAGCCCCTTTTTGAAAATCAAAAGTTTTACCCACCGGGGATCGAACCTGCAGGCCCAACGTTGCTTAACTTGCCAGATCGGACGGACAACTCCCTTATTCATTTAGCCATAGCATGCGAACTTTTTTTGGTATTATGGGTGAAAACGGACTATATTTGGATGCTTTTTGGTACTGTAAAAATTGCATTCCGACTCAGCTAGCCGAGTGCTTCAAAACGAGTACTATATCATGGGGTTTTGTGGGTCATTGCCCATGGTTGAGTGGCTAAAGCGCTCTACATCAACTCATAGGGCGTAGGTTCGATCCCGAGCCCAAAGGTCATTTTTTTATTTTGTTGTCAAAAGTCATAAAAAATTTTACATATCCACATTTTTATGCGGGGGAACACGATGGTGTTATTATTTTTTCGTGAAAATTTTTGGAAAATTTTGAAAAATTGAAAAATCTCAATAAAAAAATTTTAAAAATTTTTTGAAATTTTTTAAAATTTTTTTGAGATTTTTCGATTTTTCTAATTTTTCCAAAAATTTTCACGAAAAAATAATAGCGCCATCGTGTTCCCCGCATAAAAATGTGGATATGCAAAAATTTTTATGACTTTTGACAACAAAATAAAAAAATGACTTTTGGACGTGGGGTCGAACCCATGTCAATAGCATGAATGGCCAGCGTCCTAGCCATTAGGCCATGCAGCCAACCTAGTCATAAAACAGAGTCTACTTTGTAAAAATTTATAAATTACTAGTATGATTTAAGTTCCCAACCAAAAAATTTCAATTTTTCACTCAAAAATTTCAATTTTTTAACGAAAAATTGAAAGTTTTTAATCTGAAAATACCCGTAAGAAATGTCAAATCTGTTGAAAAAGTTGAAAATTTTTTGCTGGGTATACTCCATTGCCTGCTCAACGCTCAAATAAGTAAAAAAAGAAAAACTTAAAAAAGTGTCGTCCATAGTTTAGTGGTTAAAGAGCCAGGCTATCAATATGAAGGTGCGGGTTCGATCCTTTTCGGAGTTTATTTTTTTCCAATGTCCAAAACTGATAAAAAATTTTGCCTAGGGATATTTTTATGCGAGAAACACGAATCTGCTGTTATTTTTCTACTTTTTACAAAATTTTTCATGTAAAAATAACAAAAGATTCGTGTTTCTCGCCTAAAAATAGCCTAGGCAAATTTTTGGACACTGAAAAAAGAATTGAAAAAGGCGGAAATCGAACCCGCACTTATATATTGATGGCCTGGCTCCTTAGCCACTAGGCTATGGGAGCACACTTTTAGCGGAAAACGGAATACACTTAAATCAAACCAGTATAAATTACCCTAACGCATGTCCAATTTCATGTGCAATAATTCCAAGCTAAAAATCAAGTATATTCTATTTTCGAACAAAACACATTTTCACACATCAAAAATTTATAGATCTGTCTGAAATTTTTGGTTATAATCAAGAGCCAATATTTGCACTTCTTGAAACAATGGATCTGTTCAAATTTTTGATTTTTAAATCCGTTCTTTGATGGAAAATGTGAAAAGTCAAAAAATTTTCTAGCATTAATACAAAAGATGGATCTAATACACAATAGGGGGTCGTGAAAATTTTTTGAAAATTTTTTCTGGAAATAACCCCAAGGAATTTTATAAGTGTCAAATTCGGATTCCCACACATGTTACTCCTAAAAGGGTTGTTTTTAGGATAAAAAAATCGCATTTTTGCGACTTTTCGCTTCAATACACAATATGCCTTCCATTATTCAGGAAAGTTTTTTTAATTTCCACGTGGGTGGCCTCCTATTGTGTAGTAGCTCTCAAAAGATATACATAATCACATCCAGTTCCAATTGAAACTAATTGACCACCACCAACTCTTCCAATATTCGACCAACAACCTCTTGCCCAATCAAATCTCAAATAATCTCTCCCTGTACCATTTTCAATAAATCTGAAACAAGTGTGTTGTTCAACATGCCTAATACCAGCTCGCACACTTTCTTGCCAATACCCTATATTCCAAAAAAAGTAAATTTTTAAAATATATTCCCTACGATCGTCGTAAGAAAATCTATAAGGAATCCTTGTTGATTGCCAGAATAAAGTTGGATCGGGATGAATTTGACGACTTATTCGCTTTTTGAGACCCTTCGTCCTTGAGTGAGGTCGTAGCGGAAGTGCTAGAAAACGTCAAAATTTGCATATTTTATTAAAATATACATCGTTTAATTTCATTCAAAATCGATCTTGCTTGTGGTGAAGTTAAGACGATATCGCTTTCAAAAAGCTGATGTGCAAAATCTCGATTAACAAAGGCTTCGGTACCATCGTCGAATTGATTCTCGCTTAGTTGTTGACGTCTTGTATTTAAATACTAAATTTTTATGATTTTTCACTTTTCTAAAAATTCAAATATTATAAAAAGTAAAAATAATCCTCCTACAACATTACAGGATGGTCTTAAAGGACCAGTCAAGTGAGAAAAAGTTGCCATTTTTGTTGATATTCGGAAAGTTCATGAAAAAATGGAGCATTTTTTGTTTTTACGGCATATTCTGAATCGTTGTAGTTTTTGAGATAATTGCGTTTGAAATTATAAGCAAAATTAAAAACCTGCGTTTTATCGTGAGCTTGGCTCAGTGGTAGTGCTCCCAACTTCGAGCCCAATAGAACACGCTTCAAATCCCACCTATGTCGAATTGATTTTGGAGCTGGTTTATTTGGTACTCATAGCATTTTTTTGAAATTGTGTACATGTTTTCGTTGTAATACACAGAATTGTTTGAATTTTTAAATCGGTTTTTTAAATTTTCATAAAATGAATATTGTAGCAATTTTTTATATCGAAATGAGACGAATAAAATGTCACCAAAATTATTCAATTTGAAAATTGTTTTAGGTTATTAAAACGAAAACTCTGATTCATGTTTTCGTTTCAATAACTCAACACAATTTTCAAATTGGATAATTTTGGTGCCATTTTGTTCGTCTCATTTAGCTATAAAAAATTGCTACAATGTTCATTTTATGATCACAGTTGCACAACCCCGGTACCCCATTCGACCGGAGAGTAGGTCATGGGGTATGGAGGGGGTGGGTCATGAGATGGGAAGGGGGTAGGTCATGGGTCCCCGGCGCCGGGGACCGATTTTTTTTTAGAAGGTCTAAAAAAAGGTTGCCTAACTGCGGAAGGGGGGGGGGTGGGTCATAAAAACAAGAATTTTGGACCGGGTCTGTGCAACTGTGTTTATGATAATTTAACAAAAATTTCCGCAAAAAATTCAAAAAAGTTTGTGTAATACAAAGAAAATATTAGCAATTTGAACTTTCTGAATATCAACAAAAATGGCAACTTTTTCCGACAGACTTGTCGATTAAATAATAAATTTAAACTGAGATTCCAGATAAATTTCTTTAGTTTTGAATAAAAATACAAAAATATTCAAAGTGCAAAAAGGAATAGGTCCTAGGGAGATTCGAACTCCCGCCGCCGGATTCAGAGTCCGGAGTCCTAACCGCTAGACTATAGGACCGTTATAAAAAACGCCGCTTAAAATGTATCTCATTCAAGTGGAATATTAGATAAATTTTTTAAATTAATATTATTTTTAATTCTTACATTCTTATCAAAAGAAATACCCAATTTCTTATAGGTTTCTCTTCTAATTTCACCTAACAACTTTTGTACTTCTCTACCATCTCTCCGTTGACTATATTGGCTATAGCTTAATTTTAATTCTATCGCTAGCAAAAATAAAAAACTCAGTAATTTCAGGTCCATTCCTATAATTTAAAAAATTTGGAGCTACTTCGGCTCTTATCCTAAAACATTAAATGCGTTATGTGTGTCTGTGTCCCCCAGTTTATACCCCCCCCCCATTAAACGTGGTCTAAAATCGAAAAATTTTATTTGCCAAAATTTTCTCAAAAATCACCCTATTAGGGGTAATTTTATGCGGGAAACACGTTAGTGATGTTATTTTTGCGTTAAAACGGCGCGCCGACACCTGAGGACAAACTTTTGCGAATCCGACATTTGCGGACCCGACATTTGCGAATCCGACATTTGCGGACCCGACACTTGTGGACCCGATATTTGCGGATTGCCATGGGAAAAAATTTTTTATAGGTCAAAACTAATTCATTTTTTATTTTGAGAAAATTAAAAAATTTTTCCCAATTTGGAAAAATTTTCCCATAGCAATCCACAAATGTCGGGTCCGCAAGTGTCGCGTCCGCAAATGTCGGGTCCGCAAAAGTTCGTCCTCAAGTGTCGTAAAAACGCGCTCCATTTTTTTAGAAAATCGAATTTTTGTATATTAGCTTTTTCGAAATATGTTCGTTGTATGTTCGAAAATTCGATTCTTCTAAAAAATGAAACGCGTTTTTACGCAAAAATAACATTGCCAACGTGATCTCGTATAAAATTACCCCTAATAGGGTGATTTTTGAGAAAATTTCGAAAAATAAAATTTTTCGATTTTAGACACCACGTTCAATCAGGGATAAAAGAGCCGAAATAGCTCCAAAAATTTTGCAAAAAACGAAACAAGTCTCGAATATCAGAAGCAAGTTCCTCTGATTACCGCCACTTAATGTTGACTAAACTCGGTAAAAAAATTTTTTATTTTCTTTCGGAGATTACTCATTTAGGGATAATTTTATGCGAAAAATCGATTGCGCGCACCCCCGCAACCTGAAAACCGCAAAAAATTCGATTTTCTCGAGGAATGAACAAATACCCTCCCCCATGCATCCCTGCGTGATTGTTTTTGGCGGGACAATTCTGTTAATTTTTCGCTAAAAACGACCACGCAGGGATGCACGGGGGATACTTGTTCATTTCTCGAGAAATCGAATTTTCACCATTTTTCTGCGGTTTTCAGGTTGCGGGAGTGCACGCAATCGATTTTTCGCATAAAATTACCTCTTAAATGGGTAATTTCCGGAAGAAAATATTTTTGCCGAGTTTAGTCAACGTTACGTGGCGGCAACCAGGGAAAACTTGCTCCAACACCATTTGCAAAATCTCAAAGAAATGCTAGAGTCGTGAAAGTGCAGAAAATCATTTACGTCTGATTTTGATATAAAAATTGTCTACAGATTGGCTCGTAAACGAAGAAAACGCAAGATGACAAGTCCGCTTGGCACAGTTTTAGTGGGATCATTTTTTAGGTCATGGTTTTTATTCGCTAAGTGTCAGGTCGGATGAAATTTGTTCGAATTGCAACTGAATCACACGTGAGACATCATCATTTACCATTCTTTGGAAAAAATGTTTAAATGACAAAAAAGCGTAACATATAGGGGTGTTAGGAACGAATTTATTGCCTAATTCAATCAAATCTTTTTCGGAACAAGTCTAAACAAAGTAATTAGGCAGCACGCTATGGCCCAAAATTTAGAATCCGAAATTTAGAAAATCAATATTTAGACAACCTCAAATTTAGAAAGTCCGAAATTTAGAAACCCAAAATTAGACTTAGGCTTAGCCTTAGACTTAGCCTTAGGCTAAGCATAAGGCTTAGCCTTAGGCTCATACTTGAATAGGGGGTCGTAATTACGATCCCCCTTGCGTCGCGAAGGTTCCTAAAAATGGGGGGGGGCGTCGAAAGGCAAAAATTTTCTTTAGACCCCCCGCGCCGCGCGAAGAGGTTTACGACCTCCCTATTCATCTATGCTTAGTCTTGGTTTTAGGCTTAGCCCTAGGCTAAGCATAAGGCTAAGCCTAAGGCTATGAAATTAGGAAAACAATTTATAGATTAAAAATATTTATGAGAAACCAACATTTTACAGACATTTTTAAAGTTTAGAAGCTACTATACAATAGGGGGCCACCCACGTGAAACTTTTTTCGAAAATTTTTTTCTGGAAATGTCCCCACTATGGTAAAAACATGAGGGGAGTCGGAATTTGACATTTTTGAAGCGAAAAAAATGCTTCCTTGATTTAAGGAAGGCCTGTTTATTGAAGCGAAAAGTCGTAAAAATATATTTTTTGCTTTAATACACTACCCTTCCCTGAATCAGGGAAGCGTTTTTTTTCTTCAAAAATGTCAAATTCGGATTCCCGCATGTTTTTTACCTCTAGAAGTGTTATTTCCAGAAAAAAATTTTAGAAAATTTTTCACCCCCCCCCCTCCCTATTGTGTAGTAGCTCAAAGTTTATAAAAATTTATGATAATATCTTTTTCTTGAGCTTATCCTTTATCATGAGCTTTTTGTTTACATTTGATCCATCTAAAATGTCAAAATTAAAATCTGTTTCATGGTGAGGTTCAAAAAAGCGCGCATGGTCTAATAGTTAGGACACTGGCCATTCAAGCTATTGGCGCGGGTTAGATCTCACTAGTGCCGAAAAAGCTGTCGGGCGAAAGTTATAGTGTCGTTTTTTCTCTTTTCTTGATGAGAATTTTTTTAGAAAATTTTTGGAGAAAATTTATTGATTTTTTTATTGGCTGATGTTGGTAACTGAGGGGGGAAGGGGTTGAAAAATAAACGTCCCTTATAGGGAAGGTTGAAAAATAAATGCCCTTTCTAGGGAGGTTGAAAAATTAACGTCCTAGAGCATATTTTACAGTATTTATAAAAAGAAAAAATTCATGTTAAATTATAAGCAAAATTAAAAATCCGATTTTTATCATGAACTTGGCTCAGTGGTAGTGCTCCAAGATTCGAATCTAAGGGTCTCGAGATCGAATCTCACCTGAGTCGATTTGATTTTATCTAATGATAGGCAAAGTTTTTTATGTAATTTTAAGGGGGTTACGTAACGTATATGTAAACGTAACTTACGTTTACATATATGATTCGCGAAAATAAAAACTTCGTCCCTGATGGGGTCGAATTCGCATGAATAACTTGAATGGCCTGCGTCCTAGACATTAGGCCATGCACGCCCTGATTTTTTGTACCTCGCCATAGAACAGAGTTTACAGGGTGAGCCAAAAAAACCGTACTTTTGCATTTTTTGGAGAAAAATTTTCAAAAATCGCATGAAAATACCCCTTATTGGTTATTTTTGAACAATTTTTACCAAAAAAACGCAAAAGTACGGTTTTTTGGCTCACCATGTATATATTTATATAAAAAATTTTCGCAAAAATTACGTTTTTTATAGAAAAGTTCGAAACCGGTATAATCATTCGATACATATGCCGAAGTTCTGAGAATAACAAGAACCTCATTGTTGTCAGAAAGGAAGGGCTTTTTGTCCGTTTCACAGCAAAATCGTGCTCCTAAAACACAGTATTTGGTACTAGTGAACATTAGGTGTCTGTCATAATTTCCTCATTATTTTCGCTTACTTGTCTTCATTTTATTGGTCTCTCATCAATCGTTGCAATACTCATGTCATCATATTACTCTTTTCTATTCAAATTCAAACTTGCGCGAGTATTAACACGAAAAGCCTGATTTATTGTAATATTGTAAAATAAAGTGAAAGGTCGACTGATTGTCGATGCAACAAGATCTTAGAAGTTTATTCAAAACCAAAAGCGATTTGAACAACTACTAGTGAATTTTTTTCAAAAAAAATTTTTAACTTTTTTTCTTTGGACCCATTCAGCACGATTGTAAATGTTTATTGAAACGATTCTTGCAAATCAGTCGCTACGTAGTCGACCTTTTGTGAAGCTAGCCATGGAAAGAGTTATACTCATGGTACTCTTGTACATTTTTTTGTCAGGGTCGTCTGCCCACGTTTTTCCTACAACCATAATACCTGATAGAGTTTTATCATGCGTATATTTGACTTCGACAAAATTGTGGCATGCATTCCGACATGGAAAGCTTATATTCTGAACATATAGTGCTAACCGTTCTCCAACCGGTGACTGAAAATTATTTCTACTTTCCTACATACCAGTAGTGATGTTCAAAGTGATCATGATAAAAGGGTGTGATACGTAATAAGATAAGCAAAAAATTAATTTTTTTAACATGGTACCCCGATAGGGGGTCATGAAAATTTTTTGGGAACTTGGGATTGCGCCAATCGATTTCTCGTGCCCGAACACCCACCCCCCCCCCGAGTACCAAAAATCAGCTAATTTGGAGAAAAATTTTTTCAAGAAGCGTACTAAGCGTGCTCCCCTCTATTATCACACTTATCCTCATGTATCACTTTGAACATCACTACCACCAGTCAAATTTTACCCGAATCCTCCAATAACATCTCATATTAGATGTAAGATTAGGACTTTGTATAGATTGCCAATCAACGCCGGCGTCCAATTCCAAGCCACCACATGAAGGAACATCTACGAAAAAAATAATAATGAAAAAAATTTTTTAACATACTTCCAACTGGTACTTGATCACAATAAGTTCCACCAAAGCCATCAGGACAACGACATTGTCTGCAATTATTAGGGTCAGTGTACCCACCATTTTGACATGCTAACTTTCTTTTACAAATGTCTATAAATTTATTTTTTGTCACATAAATTCGTATAAAAAAGTAAAAAACTGGATTTTTGAAATTTGTTCAAAATTTCAAGTTTTTTTTTCAAAAATTTTACCAAAATAACCCTATTGGGTAGGGGTGTTAGACTCATTGTTAGAAAAAGAGGCAACATATCCTCAAAAAGGAGGCAAAAAGGACCCCACTAGTGTCAAAAGCCTCTTTTTTGATACCTTTGCCTCCAGAAAAAATTCAAACAAGTTTGTGTATTACAACGAAGAGCTTGTAACAAATTCAAAATTTCAAACTTTGCCTTCAAGAAGGCAGAGGTGTCAAAAGGGGCATAGACTCGAATGAAACGAAACGAAAGGTTTGAAACGATACGAATGAAACGATATAATCGAAAAACCAGGGGTTATTGAAACGAAAACTCTGATTCATGTTTTCGTTCAAATAACCCAAAACAATGTTCAAATTGGATAATTTTGGTATCATTTTGTTCGTCTCATTTAGCTATAAAAAAACTGCTGCTGTTTATTTTATGAAAATTTTAAAAATCGATGCAAAAAGCGAAAAAATTCAAAAAAGTTTGTGTATTACAACGAAGAGCTTGTAACAACTTCAAAATCTCAAACGCAATTATCTCGAAAACTACAACGATTCAGAGCATGCCGTAAAACAAAAAATGCTCCACTTTTATGAACTTTCCGAATATCAAAAAATGGCAATTGTTTCCCCACTGGACTGGTTCTTTAAGGTTTGGAAATGCATGCAATAGATTTCTCTAGTTGAAACCCAATATAGGGTTATGTTGAGAAAATTATACATCTTGAAATTTTTTATCAAAATCATGAAAAATTGCAAAATTCCATTTTTTACGACTCCATACTTGAACAATATCTTGTATTGATCATTTTGGAATCTTTGAAAGAGAGACCCATTCTATTGCCGATTGTTCGTTGATATCTTGGATCATGTGATGTTATGGTATAACTATAACTTTTTTCATGGCTAGCTTTACGAAAAATATCGGCTACCTGGTGAAGTGGATAAGGAAGCTGCCCATCGATCTTGCAAGTTAAGCAACGTTGGCCTGCAAGTTCAATCCGCAAAAAGTTTGATCTACAAAAAAACTTTTCTTACAAACAATGGAGCAAAAAATTTTTGCTCTATAATTTGTAAGAAAAGTTTTTTTGTAGATCAAAATTTTTGCTCTAGTGGGATCGAACCTGATGGGGTCCAATGTTGCTTAACTTGCAAGATCGGACGGGAGGCTTCCTTATTCACTTCATCAAGTAGACGATATTTTTCGTAAAGCTTATTTTCTGTAGATGTTTTTCATAAAAATATTTTTCATAGCTATGAAAGACGTTATATTTTATTCTAAAATATTCTATGCAATTTTTATACCTATCATAACTTTTGGTAAAATCAGTCGGACCATAATGCATCAAAGAGCCAAGGTCATACTAAAAAACTTTTCAAAGAATTGAAAATTTCGGAGCTACTACACTTAAATCGCATTTTGCGACTTTTCTCTTCAATTACATGCCTTCCCTGAATCATGGAAACATTTTTTCGCTTCGAAAATGTCAAATCTGAATTTCCTTGCATGTTTTACAATAGAGATGTCATTTCCCGAAAAGCATTTTTAAGAAATTTTCGAAAATTTTTTCACATGGGTAGCCCCCACCTAAAAGTGTAGTAGCTCCAAAATTTATTTTCTTACCGATATTCCCAGATTTGAACTAGTCTCTGGTGTTCTTTTGTAAAAATTATATTCCATTCCCTAAATTTTTGAAGGATTTTTGAAAAAATTATTTTACTTTTTGAATGTTGTCGAAATTTATGGTAACATACCTATCACGATCGGTTCTAGACTGTTCGTGCCACAATCTTTAAAAATAGTATATCGGTTTCCGCCCATAACACCAAAAAAGTCCGCATATGATGGCCAAGTGGATAAGGAAGCCGACCGTCCGATCTGGCAAGTTAAGAAACATTGAGCCCGCAAGTCCAATCTTCGGTGGGTAAAAATTTTGATTTAAAAAATTGGATTTTAGAGAGAAAAAATTTTTGCTTTATAAAATAATCAACATTTTTGGGGCCATCCAGATATTATGTTATCATGTAAGGGAGGTCAATCCTCTCCACAAAAAGTTGATAACGCTATTGCATTTTTGATAACGTTGGGGGGAAGGGGATCTAAAAGTCCGAAAAAATTGATAACATAATATCTGGACAGCCCCCTTTAAAAAATCAAAAGTTTTACCCACCGGGAATCGAACCTGCGAGCCAAACGTTGCTTAACTTACCAGATCGGATGGCAACTTCCTTATTCATTTGGCCATTGCATGTGGACTTTTTTTGGTATTATGGGCCAAAATGGACTATATTTGGATGCTTTTTGGTACTGTAAAAATTTCATTCTGACTCAGCTAGCCGAGCACTTCAAAACGAGTACCATATCATGGGGTTTTGTGGGCCATTTTTGAAATTTTTTTTGATTTTTTTAATAGATTTTTTGATTTTTTTAATTTTTCCAAAAATTTTCACGAACAATAGTGCCATCTTGTTCCCCGCATAAAAATGTGGATATGCAAAAATTTTTATGACTTTTGACAGAAAAATAAAAAAAATGACTTTTGGGCGTGGGGTCGAACTCATGTCAATAACATGAATGGCCAGCGTCCTAACCATTAGGCCATGCAACCAATCTAGTCATGAAACAGAGTCTACTTTGTAAAAATTCATAAATTACTAGTATGATTTAAGTTCCCAACCAAAATTTTCAATTTTTCACTCAAAAGTTTCAATTTTTTAACAAAAAAATTAGAAGTTTTAATCTGATACTGTAAGAAATCTGTTGCCATAGTTAGTGGTTAAGGAGCCAGATTATCAAGATGAAGGTGCGGGTTTGATCCCGCCCAGAGTCAATTCTTTTTTTAGTGTCCAAAACTGATAAAAAATTTTGCCTAGGGGTATTTTTATGCGAGAAAAACGAATATTATTTTTTCATTAAAAATTTTGTAAAAAGTAGAAAAATTAATTTTTCTAAAATTTGTCAAAAATTAATTTTACTACTTTTTACATATTTCTTTTATGAAAAAATAACAACAAATACGTGTTCTTCGCATAAGAATATCCCTAGGCAAATTTTTGATCACTGAAAATAGAATTGACTCCAAGTGGGAATGGAACCCGCATCTACATATTGATAGCCTGGCTTCTTAGCCATTAGGCTATGGGAGCACACTTTCAGTGGGAAACGGAATACACTTAAATCAAGCCAGTATAAATTACCCTAACGCATGTCCAATTTCATGTGCAACAATTCCAAGCTAAAAATCAAGTATATTCTATTTTCGAACAAAACACATTTTCACACATCAAAGATTTATAGATCCGGGTTGAAATTTTTGGCCTTAATCAAGAGCCAATATTTGCACTTCTTGAAAAAAATAGGTCTGTTCAAATTTTTGATTTTTAATTCCGTTCTTTGATGGAAAATGTGAAAAGGTAAAAAATTTTCAAGTATTATTACAAAAGATGGAGCTAATACACAATAGGGGGCCGCCCACATGAAAAATTTTTCAAAAATTTATTCTGGAAATGACCCCACTAGGGGTAAAAACATGTACGGCAATCCGAATTTGACATTTTCAAAGCGAACAAACGCTTCCCTGAGCAGGGAAGACGTATTATGCAATGAAGCGAAAAGTCGAAAATATGAGATTTTACCTAAAAACATCGGATCGTCGTGAGAAGCAGCGAAAAAACGCTCCTCTAATTCAGGGAAAGCGTATTGTGTATTGAAGCGAAAAGTCTCAAAAATGTGATTTTTTGCCAATATTATAAGTTAACCAATGATTTAAGCCAATTAACAAATGATTTTCTCGAATTTTCGCGTCGATATACAACTTTTCTTGAATCCGAGAAATTTTATAAGTGTCAAATTCGGATTCCCCCGCATATTTTTACCTCAAAACGAGTCGTTTTTAGGCAAAAATCGCATTTCTTTTCGCTTCAATACACAATACGCCTTCCCTGAATCAGGGAAGTTTTTTATAATTTCCACTTGGGTGGCCCCCTATTGTGTAGTAGCTCCCAAAAGATATACATGGTCACATCCAGGTCCAATTGAAACTATTTGACCACCACCGGTTCTTCCAATACTCGAAAAACAACCTCTTGCCCGATCAAATCTCAAATAATCTCTCCCTGTACCATTTTCAATAAATCTGAAACAAGTTTGTTGTTCAACATGTCTAATACCAGCTCGGATATTTGCTTGCCAATACGCTATATTCGAAAAAAAGTAAATTTAAAAAATATATTCCCTACAATTGTTGTAAGAAAAGCTATAAGGAATCCATGTATACTGCCAGAATAAAGTTGGATCGGGATGAATTTGACGACTTATTCGCTTTTTGAGACCCTTCGTTCTTGAGTGAGGTCTCAGCGGAAGTGCTAGAAAACGTCAAAATTTGCATATATATAAAAATATACATCGTTTAATTTCATTCAAAATCGATCTTGCTTGTGGTGAAGTTAAAACAATATCGTTTTCAAAAAACTGCTGTGCAAAAATTCGATTTACAAAGGCCTCGGTACCATCGTTGACTTGATTAGCTCTTAGTTGTTGACGTCCTGTAGTTAAATACTAAATTTTTATGATTTTTAACTTTTCTAAAAATTCAAGTATTATAAAAAGTAAAAATAATCCTTCTACATTAACATTATAGGATGGTCTTAAAGTACGAGCCTAGTGGGGAAAAAGTTGCCATTTTTTGTTGATATTCAGAAAGTTCATGAAAAATGGAGCATTTTTTGTTTTTACGGCATATTCTGAATCGTTGTATTTTTTGAGATAATTGCGTTTGAAATTATAAGAAAAATTAAAAATCTGTGTTTTATCGTGAGCTTGGCTCAGTGATTGTGCTCCTAACTCCGAGTCCATTAGTACAGGGTTCGAATTCCATCTATGTCGAATTGATTTTCTCTGATTTATGTTTTTGTTTCAATAACTCAAAACAATGTTCAAATTGGATAATTTTGTTCGTCTCATTTAGCTATAAAAAAACATAGCTACAATGTTCATTTTATGAAAATTTAAAAAATTTATACAAAAATCAATTTTTCCGCATAAAATTCAAGAAAGCTTGTGTATTACAACGAAAACATGCACACAATTTCAAAAAATGCTATGAGTACCAAATAAACCAGCTTCATAATCAATTCGACGTCGGTGGGATTCGAACCCTGTGCTATTGGACTCGAAGTTAGGAGCACTACCACTGAGCCAAGCTTAAGATAAAACGCGGATTTTTAATTTTGCTTATAATTTCAAACGCAATTATCTCGAAAACTACAACGATTCAGAATTTACGGCAAAAATAAAAAATGCTCCATTTTTCATGATCTTTCCGAATATGTATAAAATTTGGGAATTTTTTTTTCGACCAGACTGGTCCTTTAAATAATAGATTTAAAAAATTTTGAAACAAACTGTTCACAAAAATTTTTAATACTTAGATTCCAGATAAATTTTGTTTAGTTTTGAATAAAAATACAAAAAATATTTAAAATGCAAAAATGAATAGGTCCTAGGGAGATTCGAACTCCCGCCGCCGGATTCAGAGTCCGGAGTCCTAACCGCTAGACTATAGGACCGTTAAAAAACTTTTAAAATAATATTATTTTGAATTCGAACTTACATTCTTATCAAAAGAAATACCCAATTTCTTATAAGTCTCTCTTCTAATTTCACCTAACAAACGTTGCACTTCTCTACCATCTCTCCGTTGACTATATTGGCTATAGCTTAATTTTAATTCTATCGCTAGCAAAAATAAAAAACTCAGTAATTTCAGAACCATTCCTATAATTTAAAAAATTTGGAGCTCGGATACTTTAGTCAAATTGGGATATCTCTCGACAAGGACAATGAATTCTCCGATGCGGTTGTTTTAAACGATAAATGAGATTGTTCTGCATTTCCGCGTATATAAGACATAAAAATCCGAAATCTCTAAGTATACAAATTTTTACTTACAACATTTCAACATAGGAAAATACGACCTTAGAATTTTTTTCAAAATTTTTTGTCATATTCTGAAAGAGCATCATCGATTTTACTTAGCTACAAAAAATTTCGAAAAAAATATTTCAAATTTTCGAGCTCGAACATCATTTTAAAAATGTCAAAAAAAGGCTAGAGTCATAAAAGTGTGAAAATCCTTTACGTCTGGTTTTGATATAAAAAGTGTCTACCGATTTCTTCGTAAACGAAGAATACTCAAGATGACAAGTCCGCTTGGCACAGTTTTTGCGGGATCATTTTTTAGGTCATTGTTTTTATTCGTTAAGTGTCAGGTAAAATCGGATGGAATTTGTTCGAATTGAACTGATGCAATCACACGTGAGACAATTATCATTCTTTGGAAAAAATGTTTAAGAGACAATATCTCAAAAGTTCGAACCTGGGATTAAACGGTTCGAGAGCATTCTAATTTGAATTTATTTAACGAGATTAACGAACGAGAAAATTTTTAAAAGTCATTTCGAGCCAAAATCGTGATACCAAAAAATTGAAATCCTTGTTTGAAGCTAAAAAACCCAATTTTACGTTGATTTTTTGAATTTTCTAACCCGTCTAAAACACCCTAGATAATTTTTTTCGGCCAAAATTCGATTCTGGTCGATGTATTCCAATATGGAGAACATTTATAGCATGGTTTTGAAAAAATCCGAGAACTTTTGAGCCATTTTTACACGTGGCCATAGTAAAGGGTGTCGAAAAAAATTTTTTCTCGGATTTTTTCGAAACCACTCTAGAAATGTTCTCCATATTGGAATACATCGGCCAGAATCGAATTTTGGCCGAAAAAAATTATCTAGGGTGTTTTAGACGGATTAGAAAATTCAAAAAATCAACGTAAGATCGGGTTTTTTAGCTTCAAACAAGGATTTCAATTTTTTGGTATCACGATTTTGGCTCTAAATGACTTTTAAAAATTTTCTCGTTCGTTAATCTCATTAAATAAATTCAAATTAGAATGCTCTCGAACCGTTGGACACTATGTCCGCCTAGGTTCGAACTTTCGAGATATCATCTCTTAAATGACAACAAATCGCAACATATGGGGTAAACATATCACACACAAACATAGCCGACGATAGGATTCCATTTCGAGATCAGCGCTACAAATTTTATATAGACATCTATAGAAAGTTTTCGCTTCAATAAAAAGTTATGAGCCAATCTTTGAAAAAAACTCAGATTGTTGACTGGGTTTTGACAAAACTCGGGCTTTTTGACCCTGTTATGGGGATTTTTGTCAAGGACAGTTATTGAAAAATTTCTAGCCCAGATTCTCAGGAAAATTTTGGTATGCAGGGTTTTCTGTTTGGTAGCAATTTGGCTGAGTTATGGCCATTCTATTCCTGTAAAACTGCCATTTTTGATGTTTTTGGTGTTTCGAGCCACCCAATGCCTATGTTAACTTAATTCTTTTTGTCCAAAATGAGTTCATTTTACCGTTATGAACAATGACGAAAATTTTCGGATCATTTTCGAGCTAATCTGATATAGCCTTAAAAATCTATCATTTTTACTCTGAACCTGGACCCAAAAATAAAGTTTTCCAAAATCGTTTTCTATTTTTTACAAAAATTTTCATGAAAAAATAATATCACCATCGTATTTTCGCATAAAATTACCCCTAGGCAAACAATTTTCATCAATTTTAGACGATGCAAAAAAGTTTTGGCTCCAAGTTGGATTGAACCCGGGTCTTCAAACTCAAAGTCTGTGAGGCTATCCACTTGGCTATGATTGCTAAAAATAGCATTCACTTTGATGCTTATATTATTTTTTTATTGATAAAGATTTTACGAAACATATAAAAAATTGCTATGATGAAAATCTTATTGATTGAATTAATGATTACAAAATTGCCTTGAGGGCAGTTTTTTTCTCATCAAAAATAGACATGAACTCAACATTCATTTATTCTTTGGCACAAACAATACAATCCAACTCAGCTCTTATTATTTATGTCTATAGCGAAAGTTTTTCATGAGCAACATGAGCAGATACTCAAAAAAAGGAAAAAAGTTTGCCATTTTTGTTGATATTCGGAAAGTTCATGAAAAATGGAGCATTGTTTATTTTTACGACGTGTTCTGAATCGNTACTTTTTTAAATACGCTTATTACGGCATTCTTTATTAGCTCGACGAGACGAACAAAACGACACCAAATTTATCCAATTTGAAAATTGTTTTGGGTTATTGAAACGAAAACCCTGATTCAGAATTTTCGTTTCAATAACCCAAAACAATTTTTAAATTGGATAATTTTGGTGTCATTTTGTTCGTCTCATTTAGCTATAAAAAAATTATAGCTACAATGTTCATTTTATGAAAATTTAAACCGATGCAAAAATCGATTGAAATTTCAAAAAAGTTTGTGTATTACAACGAAAACATGCACACAAATTCAAAATTTCAAACGCAATCATCTCGAAAACTACAACGATTCAGAACATGCCGTAAAAACAAAAAATGCTTCATTTTTCATGAACTTTCCGAATATCAACAAAATGGCAACTTTTTTTACTACCAGACTGGTTCTTTAAGAGTAGCGTTGCTCATGAAAAAATTTCGATTAGAAAACTTGCGATTTAAACAAATTTAGATGACTTCTGTGAGCCCAACTTACTTCCTATCATATTGTCCATGTTGCGAAATTGAATGGACGTCATATGATGAACTTGAAAATCATTGCAATAGCTCGTATATACCTAGCCGAAAACTTCGATGCCGACAACCAGGTTGCCTTGAAAAATATGACACCATGGACGAGTATTTAAAGCATGTGAAAGAAGCTCATTTCTTGAAGAAAACTCGAATATTTATGGTTGGTTCTCCTGCGACTCTTGAGGTTAATCTCGAAGGTAATTTGTTTAAAGCTGTACAAAAATGTGTAAAAAAATGATTTCCAGAAGGATTGGGGGAAAATCTATCAAATGGTCATCCTACAGATGGACTCTCACCTAATCGAAATGAAGCTAATGTTAGGATGCCCTTACATCCCAATACTCATTACACAAATCATGCGTCACAACTCCCACTTCCTTCAATTTATGTTGGTAAGAAAAATTTATAGTAATGTTCAAAGTGATACATGAGAGTAAGTTTGATCATAGGTCAGCAAGGTGGGGGGAGGGGAAGGGAGTCCTATGAGGTGGTCCCCCTTCAATTTTGGGTCCATGAGTGCGTGGGTCAGGGGGAAGGAGACTCCACCTTGCCGATCTATGAGTTTGATAATAAGCTTAATGTGATAACAGTGATAACGATTTGTGTGATAACGTTATCACATCATGGGCCAGTCCTTGCCTCAGACAGCAGCAGCTGTTTGGTCCACGCAGCAGCTTCGTGCAGCGCGCAGCTGCTGTCTGAGGCAAGGACTGGCCCCATGTATAAAGTTATCACCCCATGTGATAAAATTATCACATCATGTGATAACATTATCACGTGATAATGTGATAAATTCTCATTTTTGGGAATTTTTTTGGAGCTCGGATTAACACGCCAAGACGTGGAAATCCAGGGAATTTGAAATTGACCAAAGGTTTTCGAATCCAACTGGGACTCAAACCTAAACTCATAGGTCACCAAGGGGGGGGTACAGTACCCCCCTCACCACTCATTCTCGGACCTTCCGACTTTATAGTCATTCATCCATCCATCATGGGGATTCATGCACCCCCCCCCCTCCAATTCATTCATCATATAAATTTTTGAAAAAATCGATCTTTTTTTTGGTCGACAACATATAGCCCCGAGGTAGCTTGTCCCCCTCCTTGTTCATGTATGCATGTACCCCCCCCCCTAAAAGGCCATGCATCCATCCATCCATCCATCCAGAGGAACCGGTGTACCCCCCTACTGGTGACCGATGCCTAGACCTCCTGGCTACCGTCCAAGTGCACTATCATTGTGCTACCGAGACCTCCAACTGATACCCGTTAATTTCTGGTGAATAAAAATACATCGTCAAGTATTCACCAGAAATTAACGGGCATCAGTTAGAGGTCTCGGTAGCACAATGATAGTGCACTTGGACGCTAGCCAGGAGGTCCGGGTTCGAGTCTCGGTCATGCCCGAAAACTTTTTCCCAATTTCAAATGTGATCAGTGATAACATTATCACATGGGGGTGATAACGTTATCACTAATGATAATGTTATCAAAAAAATCGTTATCACTGTTATCAAAACGCGTTATCTTATCACATCCTTTTTTTTATCATTTTGAACATCACTATGATGTTAAACAAAGATTTGCATGAAAATATTGCATTTTTTACAGACCAGTCTACTTTCGGGGGAGTTGATTCCATGAGAAAGAGCAGAAGATTCTGACATTTTTTGCTTTTGGACCACTACTTGAAAATCTAACGGTAAAAAGTTATGAGCAAAACAAAATTGTGAAAAAATTTTCAAACAAGTTTAGACATTGCAGCGAAGAGTCGACATTCGAAATTTTTCATTAAAACGATTTAATAAATCATTATAAAATTCAAATTCCTTGATGATTTAAAAAAAGAAAGATGGCATTTTTTACAACTCATCGAGACGAATAAAATGACACAAAAATTATTGAATTTGAACAATGTTTTGGGCCATTGAAACGAAAATTCTGATTCAGGCTAATCGCTTCAATAACCCAAAACATTGCTCAAATTCAATAATTTTGGCGTCATTTTATTCGTCTCGATGAGTTGTAAAAAATGCCATCTTTCTTTTTTTTAAATCATCAAGAAATTTGAATTTTATAATAATTTATTAAATCGTTTCAATGAAAAATTTTGAGTGCCGGCTCTTCGCTTCAATGTCTAAACTTGTTTGAAAATTTTTTTACAATTTTGTTTTACTCATAACTTTTTACCGTTAGATGTTCAAGTAGTAGTCCAAAAGCAACAAATGCTCAGAATTTTCAGCTCTTTCTCATGAAATCAACTCTCCCGAAAGTAGACTGGTCCTTTAAACAAAGATTTGGATGAAAATATCGCATTTTTAAGGCCAAAATATATATCGTCCACCGTCTCCGGAAACCATTCACAAAACCGAATGCTTAGGCTGCTGTGGTGTATTTTGCTGCATTCTTTTGCTGATTGTAATGTGCCTTAGTTGGTTTGCCTTTTGGTATTTTTACGATGAAGTTGATGAGGAAATTTTTAATAAAAGCCATGGGATTTTGAATCGCACTTTTTATAAACATACGTAAAATTTTTGTGATTTTTATAAAGGACCATAGTCACGAAAAATTTGCCCCAAAAAAAGCTTTGCGAACTACTAGAGGACATTTTTCTGGACAAATTTTTCCAACAACACAACATCTGAAACTTCATTTTCATGGAGAAAAATGGCAAACAAACAAATTGTAAAGTTTGAAATCTGCGAATTTATAGGGTGTTAAAAAAGTTCGGAGCTACTTCGGCTCTTATACCTCATTGAACGTGGTTTAAAATCGAAATTTTAGTTTTCGAAATTGGCAAAGCTTTTTTGGGAGCAAATTTCCCGTGCCCATGGTCCCTTAAAGTTAAAAATATTAGTTTTGATTATTTGCTGGAATAAAGTATTTTAAAAGACCAGTTCGAGTGGAAAAAGTTGCCCTTTTTGTTGCTATTCGGAAAGTTCATAAAAATGGAGCATTTTCGTTTTACAGTAAATTTTGAATTTCTCATGTTGTCGAGATAATTAAGTTTGAGTTGGTGATTTTTTAAATTTTGTGTATTACAACGAAAACTTACACCTGTGTCGTGGTGGTTATTTTTTCCCTTGAATCAATAAAATCTATATATTGAGAAGAAAATCAATTTTAAAGCCCGTCCAACAATTGAAAAAAGCGTATCTCGGCTAATATGGCACCGATTTTGATGAACGACACGGAAAAGTTTTCCTACATGCATACATTTTAAGGCCATAAAAGCAATTTTTTTCTTTTTGAGCGTAGCTCATGTTTTCGTGTCAATATACAGACTTTTTTCAAAAAATGGGAGTTTTTTAATGATGAAAATTAATTTTAAATGTTGATATTTGGTTATAGAAGTCGATTTTTGACGAAATTTTCGACCGTACTAGGGTTTTTCTAGTTGGGGAATCGATTGCGCGCATTGACGAGGCATGAAAATGCTTGCTTGACCCTGATTCAGGGAATACAAAGTTCTTTCGATTTTTAAAACGTAATGGCTCTCCATACGATTTTTAACAAAAAATGACCACATCTATAAATAATCCCTAAAAAATGACCAAAAGTTTTCATTTTTCGCTAAAAATCGTCATTTTCTAAGCATTTTCAGCTGTTGGGAAAGCCATAACGCAACAGATAGAGGGAACTATCCGACTCCCTTGTAAATGTATGATTTGTATTTATTTGGAGCAGTGTATATGCTGACCAAAACTCAGCCTGGATACACTACTGTGCCCATATGACGCATGATTGACATATGACGCATGAACCAAGTGCTTATGTTTGAATCAAATTTATATGCATTCAATTTTCATTCAGTTGTACTTTTAAAGTTTATTACCTTGAGTCTATACACAAAAATGAATAGACCTTAACGAACCTAAATTTAAACCTTATATGGCCAATGCTCATGTTATGTAAAAACAATTGACTATCGTATCAACTACACTCTATTTCACATCAATAGACGCATTTTCGTAGCACATTTGTATTCAAACTTAATCAACAAAATTTTTAACGGAATATGGTTTTTGAATGCCTTGAGTACGATAAAAATAAAAATGAAGGTCTCCGAGTGCATTAGGGCAGAGATGCCAAGTGTTCTTATTAAAGGGGGTGCAAATTAGGGCTCTTTCTCCAAAAAATTTTTTTCTAAAATGATCATTTTTGGGGGTAATTCTATGCGGGAAAAACGCTTCCCTGACTCTGATTCAAGGAAATAAGAGTGTGTATTGAAGCGAAAATTCAACATGTATTAATTTACCCTGAATCAGGGAAACATTTTGAAGCTTCGGGTATGTGCGGAATCGATTTCTCGTATAAAATTACCCCTAGGAATGTATTTTTTAGAAAAATTTTCAAAAAAAATTTTTTTTCGGAGAACGAGCTCCGATTGTTACCCCCTTTAAATATTTTGGGAACATTTCTCTTGTGAAATCTTTTATCAAGAATTACTTGGTTTAAAAAGACGTTTCTCCATTCTCAAGCCTCGATGGTGCAGTGACAAAGCAACGGCTTTGTGGTCACAAAGTCGCGGGTTCGAAAAGAATACCGCTTGGAGCCAAATTGACTCCAAGTGGGATTCGAACCTGCGATCTTGTGGCCACGAAGCCGTTGTTTTGTCACTGCACCACCGAGGCTTGAAAATGGAGAAACATCTTTTCAAACCAAGTAATTCTGGGGAAAAAGATTTCCCCAGAAAAATTTAAAAAGTTGTTTTGAACAAAATCCAAGACCCTTCAAAAAATTGTCGCCTGATTATTTACCCACAGTTCCATTTTCTCATGTAGTCTGATTTAACCAACTCGGAGAAAAGATCTCTGGGAGGCACTCGGTTCCAGTTTATACCATAAAAATTAATTATTACTCTTGAAAGTGCATTTTAGTATGAGAAAGTTCTTTTTCTCACACATACAAATACTGATTAACTCAGAGAATTTGCATGCTTACATGAATGTGATAACTGTATATGTACTTTCGTCACCCTAACGCTTAATAGAGGAAATTTGCTATTTCTCATACATCTATAGAAAAACTACAATAAGTTAATAAGCTAGGTTTACTCAGTTTTTCATTTGTGTGACAAAAAAATTATCAAAAACGTACTTGATCTTTTATGCTATAGCAAAATTTTGTATAGATTTCTAATGGGTTGATCAATCATTTCACGGCTTTTGAGAGTTGCTTCGAATCTTTGCGAAAATGACTCCCCTGGGGGGGGGGAGAGGGTCTCTATCGGCCAAATTTGGGAGCCGTTTTTATTGTATGTCGTGCGAGGATTCACTCGGCTATAGCTAGGCAACTTCTGTTTATATTATTTTCTGAGGATTCACCCGCCATAGCTAGGGGAACTACAGTACTAGTTTCCAATAGCGACTGCAAATGACAGGGGTCTATATGCGGGTATGGCGCAGTGGGTAACGCGTCTAATTTTGGCGCCGAAAGTCGCGGGTTCGAGTCCCGCTTAAGTCAAATTCATTTGCTGTCTCATCTGTTGTCAACGTGTAGAATATTTAGCTTTTCTTCCTCTGATTATGGCAGCAATATTGTACTTCATTGTATATCTTCCATTAATGGGCATAGCTTTCATCTTCTATTTGATGACACTGTTCGTGTTGATTGTCATGAGAAATGATTCAACACTGGGTTCAACATTTTTCCAAATGCATATTGTTCTTGGGATATGTGAAATGATTGAAGTTGGTTTTTTTATTCGAACAACCCTATCATGCGAAATCTCGGTGAAACTATTGAGTCGTTAAGAAAGCTTTAAGCTTTTGTAGATTCCATGGCACTAGGCGTTTGGTTACGGTTACCGATTCTAAATTCAAAATTATTCAACTTTCCACTGATTGACAAAATTTCTACCTTCGACACACGACTATTTAATTTTTATATCCTACATGGTCATGTTTTGAAATTTCAAAAATGGTCACGGCAATTTTGAATTTAGAAACGGTAACCGTAACCAAACGCCTAGTGCCGATTCCATCGAATGAAAGCTGTTTATTGAAACGATGTAATAATTTATTATAAAATTCAAAATGCTGACATTTTGAGAAAAAATATATAGAGCAAATTTTTTTAAAAACTCGTCGAGACGAATAAAATGACACCAAAGTTATTGAATGTGAATTTGTGTATTGAAGCGAAGGGATTGATGCCGCTTAAATCTCTGATTCAATTTAAACAATATTTTGGGTTACTGAAACGAAAACATGAATCAGGGTTTTCGTTTCAATAACTAAAAACATTGTTCAAATTCAATAATTTTGGTGTCATTTTATTCGTCTTGATAAGTTATTAAAAAATTTGTTCTAAGTATTTTTGTCAGCATTTTGAAGTTTATAATGATTTACTAAATCGTCTCAATAAACAGCTTTCATTGAATCAGGGCATCAATTCCTTCGCTTCAATACACAAAACATATTCAAAATTTTTCAAGCCATTTGGTTTCGCACTTATCTCTAAAGGGTTAACGAATTGGAATTTACTTCCAAAACAAAAGTTGATCACCACAGCGTGAATTTTCTTATAAAAAAATTTGTTCAAAAGTGAACTGGTCCTTTAAAACTTTCCTAACGACCCAATATGAAGGTGTTACTAGAAAATTAAATCCCAAATTTTTAGTCATTCAGTATCCATTTCTTCTCTATCATGCCAAAAAGAGGTGTTTTGGTTGATGAGTTTTACCTCGTTTACATGAAAGGTTTTTGGGCCCAACTTTGTAACTTCATACCAATCACTGGTGGAGTAATCCAATATTTGACACTTAGTATCATTGCCGTGAATAGGCTAGTTGTAATTGTATGGTCGACCAAAATTCAAAGGGTAGACAATTAAAAAAATGTTTTGAAATCATTTCGAAAATTTTAGCCATTTTTTGACAAATGCACAAGGATTGTCTTGGCCGTTGTAGTCGTAGTTCCTTTCTTGGTTTTCAGCCCATATTTTTACTTAAGCACTACTAGGTATGAAAAAATATGGGTACTACTCTGGATTAGGGGGCCAAAATGACAGGGTTCTGAAACCAAAAAAAAATTTCCTAAAAATATGCCTCTTAGGGGTATTTTTATGCGAGAAATCAAATGCGCATATTGCCGAAGCGTAAAAACGAGTCCTTTACCCTGAATCAGGGAATTTATTGGAAATAAGTTTTTGAAAGGTTGCGTTCAGCTTACCTCATAACCTATCGAAGAACGAAAGAAAAATGATGAATTTTCAGGGTAAACGACTCGTTTTCACGCTTCTGCAGTATGCGAAATCGATTTCTTACAAAAACACCCCTAAGAGGTTTATTTTTAGAAAATTTTTTTCGATTTCCAGAACCCTGTAATTTTGGCCCCTCTAATCCAAAGTAGTACGAAAATATGGGTATAGCCAAAAAATTTTTGGACCAAGTTCCCCTGGTTGCCGCCACTTAACGTTGACTAAACTCGGCAAAAAAATTGTTTTATTTTCTTCGGGAAATTACTCATTTAGGGGTAATTTGATGCGAAAAATCGATTGCACTCCCGCAACCTGAAAACCGCAGAAAAATGGTGAAAATTCGATTTTCTCGAGATATGAACAAATATCCTCCATGCATCCCTACGTGGTCGTTTTTGGCGGGAAAATTAACAGGAACATTTTCCATTTCTCGAGAAAATCAAATTGTTCACCATTTTCTGCGGTTTTCAGGTTGCCGGGGTGCGCGCAATAGATTTTTCGCATAAAATTACCCCTAAATGGGTCATTTTTGGAAGAAAGTACAACAAATTTTTTGCCGAGTTTAGTCAGCGTTAAGTGACGGCAACCAGGGAAACTTGCTCCAAATTTAGCTATTATGACTATCGGAATGGCTCGGCTGAAGTGTACACCGCAGTTAGATGTAGTGCAAGTAATACGGCGCTCGTTGCAGTTTACAATGTTATGCTGATGGTTGCCAAGTCTTCAACAGTCCTATTTGGCTTTGCTGTCTATATCGCGATGTTCTTATTGACCTTGCTTTTAAAGAAGAAGAAAACTGGGAATAAATGTAAGCTGTGTGTAATTCATATACCCAAACTCGGTTTTTATAGACTCGGAAAAGACGCACATGCAAGAAGTCAAATTAGCCTTTGCCATTTTGCCCGTGTTGATCTTACAAGCATGTAGTTGCACTCTTCTATTCGGTGTGCTCATAAATACAAGTTTCAAAAAATATTTTCCATTTTAGGGATTTTCTATTTCTGGCCGTCTCAATATAATATTCTGCTAGAATTTATGTAAGAAATTTGTTTTTTTTGGGATAAAATTGAGTACTGAGAGCCAAGCGCTCCGCGCTCGGGAAGTTATGACTCCAAGCGGCACTCCCGAGCGACGCTCCTCGTTAAAAATGTACCGGGTAGGCAAAAAAGTGGGTTTTTAAAAAAATTTTTGAGACTCAGAAATTTATTTTTCTAAAAATGGCCCCTTCAGGAGTAATTTTACGCGAAAATCGATATAAAATTACCCCTAGAGGGGGTCATTCCACGCGCATTCCCGAACCCTGAAAATGCTTCTCTGACTCTGAATCAGAAAAAATTTGGGTTTTTGAGGCGAAAATGGTCATTTTTCGCATGTTTTCATCTTCGAAAAATGAATATTTTTGCTTCAAAAACCCAATTTTTCATAGATTGGAAATCGATTCCTCTCATAAAATTACCGGGATCATTTTTAGAAAAATAACTTTGTTTTAGCGTCGACGTTTTAAATCAAGCGTTCCCGAGATCAGGCACGTAGATAGGATTTCCTGACGGGGGGCAATGACCCAAAGTCCAAAATCAACAGGTTTTTGAAACTTTTTCAAAATTTTAATCAAAATCCGCAGCTACCTGTGGTTTTGGACAAAAACATAAGGGGGTACCATTATGATTTTTTTTCAAAATTTTTCGGGGGGAGGGCAATTGTCCGGATTGCCTCCCTCCCTATGTGCCTGCACGAGATCGTCCGTGCAGACAGTCACACATTAGGGCCCACCTACGGTTCACTCGCAAGCCCTGTGAGTGAATTGTAGGTGGGCCCTTACACGTTTAATGTAGTAAGACAGTGTTGTTTTGTTCCAAGAACAGTTTAAACTGTTCTGTTCCAGGAGCAGAAAAACACTGTAGTAGGATAACTTTCAGATATCCATTTGAAGATGTTGGTAGGATGTCGACTCCGTTCCTCTTATTCATTTTTTCTAAACCTTTAAGAAAAGCATTTGAGAAAATTTACTTACGACGCTTGGGAATAGTACCAAAGACTTCGCAAATTCCAAAAGGACCAACTTCTGCATGGAATAATTCTCCACGCCCAGGATAATCATCCAGAAATCATGTTTCAAGGCTTAAAATCTCTGTAACAGCACCATCTGCAGTGGCATAGGAAGAAAGGCCGGATAGATGGATGAGAGCAGTTGTGTGAGAGAGCCTGTTAGGGAGTACCACCCCAACTATTCATTCAAGGGAAAATTATAATTTTAAAAAGAAAATTGACTAAAAATGTTTAAAAATGGGTAATTTTCGTATTAAAAATTTTTTTCACAAATTAAACAATCATAAAAGGAACTCTTGAGTAATTTTTGGCCGGCCAAAATTACGGCACTAGGCCATTCCTTACCTTTACCATTACGGACGACCCTTACCAGAGCTGAACCGATACCGGTATTTCGATATTGGCAATTTTTCGAAGCCGTTAAGTTTTTCGAATCCGTAAAAAACTTTAATTTTGGATCCAGAACAGGGCTGAATCGGATGAAAAAATATCGATATTGGATAAAAAAAATTACCGATACCGTTATCGAAAACTTAACGGATTTGAAAAATTACCGATACCGAAATACCAGTATCGGTTTAGCCCTGATCCTTATCGGTCATTCCTTACTCGGCCATCCTACATTTTTTTTCACAAAAAGTGATGTTCTAGAAAGTTGTTTGTCGTGATCTCAATAGCAACTTTGTAGAACATCACTTTTTATGAAAATATTTCTGTGATGGAGAAACTGACTACAGATCGGTAAGGAATGTCCGCATAAGGATCGACCATAAGGGATGACCTAGTGTCAAAATCACATAAGGGTCCTTCTTCCAAAAAATTGGCTCTTATGCCCATTCTCATGATCCTATCTTCACTTTGGTACTGCTCTATATGATATGTGCACGACAGCCTTTTTTAGTTAAACGTTTCGTCCAAATTTTAAGCATGTTGTATAAATGATTATTTTTATGATTTTATTGTATTGGATCGTTCGGAAATAAATGGCTTTTGCAGATTCAATCGTATCGTTATAAAAATGACTTCACTGGGGGGAGGGGGAGTTTTCTAGAGTCTGTTGCTGAATTATTTTTGGCACTCTTGTGTAATATAGGGGGGGGGGCAAAAGAAACGGACGGGACTTTGGTCCAAAAGTAACGGGATTTTTTTACAAAAATAACGGGATTTTTGTCCAAAAGTAACGGGAATTTGGTCCAAAAAAATATTTTTGGACCAAATTCCCGTTACTTTTGGACCAAAATCCCGTTACGTTTGGACAAAAATCCCGTTATTTTTGTAAAAAAATCCCGTTACTTTTGGACCAAAGTCCCGTTTCTTTTGGCCCTCCCCTATATTGGCCCCCCCCTTCCCTCTAACGAAAAAAACGTAATGGTTTCCTCTTACGATCTTAATCAAAAATGATCACATCTAAAGGGTGTTTCAGCGAATTAGCGGGATTTAAAAATTCAATATATTTTGATAAAAAAGAGATTTTTTAACGCGGATTTTTGCAAGATGCTCAGAAACCGTGGGGTTTTCATGACATTAAAAAAATTTGATTTTACGCAAAAACATTTGGTCACTGGTGGGATTCGAACTTGCACGTTCATAGTCAAAAACCGTGAACACTACCACTCAATCATTGTGACAGCTTGTCACCATGGCTGAGTGGTAGTGTTCACGGTTTTTGACTATGAACGTGCAAGTTCGAATCCCACTAGTGACCAAATGTTTTTGCGTAAAATCTAATTTTTTAATTTTTTTTTGAATGGGCATGAAAACCCCACGGTTTCTAAGCATTTGGCAAAAATCCGCATTAAAAAATCTCTTTTTTATCAAAAGATATTGAATTTTTAAATCCCGCAATTCGCTGAAACACCCTGCATAAATAAATTTTCACTAAAAAATGACCAAAATTTTCCATTTTTCATCATTTTTCGCCAAAAATCGGCATTTTCAGCTGTTGGGAAAACCATGACGCAACAGATAGGCCTATCCGGACCCCTTGTATGATCTATATTTTATTTGGAGCAGTGTATATGCTGATCAAAACTCAACCTGGATACACTACTGTGCCTATATGACGTGCCTATATGACGCATGACCCAAGTGTTTATGTTTTAATCAAATTTATATGCATTCAATTTTCGCCATTTATATTTTTAAAGTTCATCTCCTTGAATCTATACACAAAATGAATAGATCTTAACGAACCTAAACTTAACCTTTATATAGCCAATGTTCATGTTATGCAAAAACAAATTACCATCGTATCGACTACACTACGTTTCACATCTATAAATGCACTTTCGTAACACATTTTTATTCAGGATGCGTTCAAGCATGTTGAAAAAGTTGTCGAAAAGTCGAAACATTTTCAAAAACTTTTCAACAACTTTTTCAATATACTTGAACGCACCCTCAAACTTAATCAACAAAATTTTTTGACGAAATATGGTTATTGAATGCCCTGAGTACGATAAAAATAAAAGTGAAGGTCCTCGAGTGCATTTAGGGCCATTTCTGAAATCGCCAGTTTGCACTGAAAACGGGGTTTTTAAGCTTTCAAGTTCAATAACTTTCACTGGATGTTGATTTTTTGGAAAATTCTTTTATTGCCTTAAAATACAGCCCCCGTAACAATCATTTCCATGTTGATCATCAAAATCGGCGGCGTTTTGGAAGAGATATGAGTCTTTCGATTTTGGAACATGCTTTTTCCATACAAATCTAACGTAAAAACACGTTCCAAAGTTGAAAGACTCATATCTCTTTCAAAACGTCGATTTGGATAATCGGGAATTTCCCCGGTCAGGGAATTTTTTGTAGACCTCTCTAAACAATTTTTCAAGGAAAATGATGTTCTACAAAGTTGCAGTCCTTGAAATTTTGGATTGAAATGACCCCTCACCGATGTATAGCGGTGTAGAAAAGATTGATTTCAAGACCGGTGAAAATGTGCTTTTTCCAAAAAAGCACGTTTTTCCTCGGTCTTGAAATCGATCTTTTCTACACCGCTATACATCGGCGAGGGGTCATTTCAATCCAAAAGTTCAAGGACTGCAACTTTGTAGAACATCACTTTCCTTGAAACAATTGTTTAGAGGGGTCTACAAAAAATTCCCCGACCGGGGATACCGGGGAAATTCCCCGGTTTTCCGGTCTCTAATGGAAGCTCAAAAAATGGCGGTGCGACGGTTGAGCATTGAGGACGCGAGGATTTATTTTGATTTTAAAAAAATTTTTAAACGGTGTCGTCGTCTTGAGTGGGGTTTTGAGAGGATATATTTTAAAAATTCAAATGTCCGTCCTCAAAATGTCGTGTCCTCAAAGGACAGTCCTAAGTGCTCGTCCTCATCCGTCGCACCGCCCAAAAAACCCATTTTCAGTGCAAAATGGCGATTTCAGAAATGGCCCTAGATACACTCGGAGACCTTCACTTTTATTTTTATCGTACTCAGGGCATTCATTAACCATATTCCGTCAAAACATTTTGTTGATTAAGTTTGAATAAAAATGTGTTACGAAAGTGCGTTTATAGATGTGAAACGGGTATTGTTGATTATTTTGAATAAAAACATCGATTGAAAAGTTAACTTTTTGAGATCATTTTTTTCTTCAAAATATGGTTTTTTGGGCGGTGCGACGGATGAGGACGAGCACTTGAGGACTGTCCTTTGAGGACGCGATATTTGAGGCACTATAACTTACGCTACGAATCTCGCCACACTAACTTTCGCCATGTAACTTTCGTGTCAATAAACATATTTAATTTCAGACTCGTTATTGTTGCCTGATTTGCAATAAATATGTATATTGACACGAACGCGGTGAAAGTTACGTGGCGAAAGTTATAGTGCCATATTTGAGGGCGGGTATTTGAATTTTTATAAATAAACAATATTATTTCAAAAAGCGAATTTCGCTGAATTTTTCAGTAACATAGAGTTGCCGTTTTTAACCGCATAAGCAGCAACATTTTTATTTTAAAAAATTCAAATGTCCGTCTTCAAATGTCACGTCCTCAAGTGTCGAGTCCTCAAATTCCATCCTCAAATGTTGCGTCCTCAAATATCACGTCCTCAAGTGCGCGTCCTCATCTATTGCACCGCCACTCAAATATGTAATACTTGAATCTAATTTATATGAAAATTTATTCGCTTGCAAATTGTAGACTTTGTAAGTTAAAATAAGCTACAATATGCTTTATGCACATATTTGTTACACATGATCAAATTGTATCAAATGATGTTTCATTTATGTTCTTTTTGATCAGAAAGGGGATATAAATTAGTAAAGTCAAATTGAAAATCATAAATATAAAAAAGTCCCGTGCCTGCATCTATTCAAAGTTGTTTAAAGTTTGGACCCAAAATGACATTTGAAAGGGTGCATGGGGGTGCGTTTATTGATGTGAAACGGAGTGTACTAATAATCCGTAGATATGTTTATATCCGTAGCATTTTTACATAGCAATTAGAGATGTCTAAAATATACAATCACCAGGAATTTTACTGTTTATGTTCTAATTTTCCTGTCTATGTTATAAGGTCAACAAGAGCTATTTGAAAAACTTGAGATAATTACAACTTTTGATCACACTTAAGACACGTCAATTATCTCCCCATTTTTTAATGCCATATTCGGTTAAATATAATAATTACAGTAAAAACTGTATGCCCCTCTAAATGACACCCTTCCCCCTCCAGGAAGTTGAAAAATTAACGCCCCCCTCTCCAGGGGTTGAAAGATCAACTACCCCCAGATATGCCCGAAACCGTTAAAAATGCACAGCAAATCTAAAACTTGAGCGAATAGCGTTTTTTTATCATGTTTTTTCTCTCTTTTCCTTACCACAGCAAGCGGAAATCCTCGAGCTCCGCCTATGGTAGTATACTTGGAATGGATCGCAAATGTTTGGTATAGTTTGTCCAAGAAACTCATCGAGAAATCATTTAAAATTTGTGCGGTTACTACTTCGACAGATAGCAGTGAAGATCATCTTATCCATTGCTTCAAGCATGTGATTCCGAATGGTTAGAGCTTTTGCGTCAAGCTCGTGCAGAAGAGCAGTTAGATGAGCTTCTCGAAGAAAATGGTTTAAACGAAGAAGTTATGGATGGCTTTGATAGTGATACCTCTGTTGTTTAATTCCTCTGTTTGTTAGAACTTTGTTTTGATTTCTGTCGATGATAAATAATATATCTTTTACATTTTTAAGGCAATAGGAACGAATGCACCGCACAAAAAATTCCGCACTAGTCTCCCGCACATGAATTTTCCGCACGGATCTACCGTACAGGATTTTCCGCATATTTACACATATGCACGGAATGACCGCACAGAATTTCTGCACAAGTATCTTCCGCACATTTTTTTCATTATAAAAGTTGCCTGAATTTCAATAAAATCGTGTTTATTGAAACGATTGGCAAAAAATTTTTAAAAATGTGAGAAAAAAATTCAAAAATGTGCGGAAGATCCTGTGGGTCAATTTCTTAAAAAACTGCGGTGCATTCGTTTCTATTGCCATTTTTAATTTGTATTGGTTTATACCAATTTTTATCTAATGTTAATTGTTAGAAAATTTTTGGATTTTTGGTGAAAATTTATTTATTGGTTGATGTTGGTGACTGGGGAGAGGAAGGGTTGAAAAATAACCCCTCCTTTAAATAACGCCCTTCCTTTAGAGGGGGAACCCTCAGGGGGGGGGGGTGAAAATTAGCGTGTTTCAACCCCCCCCCCCCCCCCCCTCTAGGAGGATTGAAAAATTAGTGTATTTTACAGTTTTTACGGTATTCATGAAGTCATTTATCGTCTCATCTGTTGTCAACGTGTTTTTAGCTTTTCTTTTTTTAGAATATTTAGCTTTTCTTCCTTTGATTATGGTAGCAATATTGTACTTCATTGTATATCTTCCATTAATGGGCCTAGCTTTCATCTTCTATTCGATGACACTGTTTGTGTTGATTGCCATGAGAAATGATTCAACACTGGGTTCAACATTTTTCCAAATGCATATTGTTCTTGGGATATGTGAAATTATTGAAGTTGGTTTTTTTTATTCTAACAACCCTATCATTTTGCGAAATCTCGGTGAAATTATTGTGTAGGGTTGCATAAATTTCCGGAAATGAGTTTAAATTTTTTTGTTTCAATAAACACGATTTTATTCCCTGCATGGTCGTTTTTGGAGTGAAAATCCTGTTAATTTTCTAGTCAAAAACGATTTCGCAGGGACGCATGAGGAATAGTTGTTTATTTCTCGAGAAAATAGAATTTTCACCATTATCTGCGATTTTCAGGTGGCGGGAGTGCGCGAATTCGATTTTTCGCATAAAATTACCCCTAAATGGGTAATTTCCAGAATAAAATAAAAAATTTTCTTTTTACCAAGTTTAGTCAACGTTAAGTGGCGACAACCAGGAGAACTTGCTCCAAACTTTCTTATAAAAAAATTTGTTCAAAAGTGGACTGATGCTTTAAAACTTTCCTAACGACCCAATATGAAAGGGAGGGGGGTCGTTTAGTCTTGGACTAGGCCTAAGCCTAGTCCTAAGCTTAAGCCTAGGCCCAAGCCTAACGACCCAATATGAAAGTGTTACTAGAAAATCAAATCTCAAATTTTTAGTCATTCAGTCTTCATTTCTTATCTATCATGCCAAAAAGAGGCGTTTTGATTGATGAGTTTTACCTCGTTTACATGAAAGGTTTTTGGGCCCAGCTGTGTAGCTTTATACCGATTACTGGTGGAGTAATCCAATATTTAACACTTAGTATCATTTCCGTGAATAGACTGGTTGTTATTGTATGGTCGACCAAAATTCAAAGGGTGAGCAATTAAAAAATATTTTGAAATTGAAATCGCATTTTAGCCATTTTTTGACAAATGCACAAGGATTGCGTTGGCTGTTGTAGTCGTAGTTTCTTTCTTGGTTTTCAGCCCATATTTTTATTTGAGCACTACTAAGTAAGAACAAATATGGGTATAACCAAAAAATTTTTGTTCAGTTATTATGACTATCGAAATGGGTCGGCTGAAGTGTACACCGAAGCTGGATGTAGTGCAAGTAATACGGCGCTTGTTGCAGTTTACAATGTTATACTGATGGTTGCCAAGTCTTCAACAGTCCTATTTGGCTTTGCTGTCTATATCGCGATGTTCTTATTGACCTTGCTTTTAAAGAAGAAGAAACCTGTGAATAAATGTAAGCCGTGTGTAATTCATATACCCAAACTCGGTTTTTATAGACTCGGAAAAGACGCACATGCAAGAAGTCAAATTAGCCTTTGCCATTTTGCCCGTGCTGATCTTACAAGCATGTAGTTGCATTCTTCTATTCGGTGTGCTCATAAATACAAGTTTCAAAAAATATTTTCCATTTTAGGGATTTTCTATTTCTGGCCGTCTCAATATAATATTCTGCTTGAATTTATGTAAGAAATTTGTTTTTTGGATGAAATTGAGTACTGAGTGCCGAGCGCTCTGCGCTAGGGGAGTTGTGATTCCGAGCGGCACTCCTGAGTGACGCCTCTCGTTAAAAATGTACAGGGTGGGAAGGCACATATTACTAATATTTTTTATATTAATCGTTGCTATAGCTAATCTTTTTTTGCACAAAAAAATTTTTGAGGGGGTACCCCATAAAAGTGGTGTCGATCGCTTCTCTCATCGTCTCCCTACAACTTCTGTTTTAGTGTCGACGATTTAAATCAAGCGCTCCCAAAATCGTTCGTGCATACAGTATTATATTCCACGTTTAATGTAGTAGGATAACTTTCAGATTTCCATTTGAAGATGTTGGTAGGATGTCGACTCCGTTCCTCTTATTCATTTTTTCTAAGCCTTTAAGAAAGGCATTTGAAAAAATTTACTTACGACGCTTGGGAATAGTACCAAAGACTTCGCAAATTCCACAAGGACCAACTTCTGCATGGAATAATTCTCCACGCCCAGGACAATCATCCAGAAATCATATTTCAAGGCTTAAAATCTCTGTAACAGCGCCGTAGACAGTGGCATAGGGAGAAGGGCAGGCTAGAGAGATGGGAACAATTGTACGAGAGAGCCTGTTAAGGAGTACCACCCCAACTATTCATTCAAGGAAAAATTGTATTTTTTATTGTAAAATTGACTAAAAATGTTTAAACATGGGTAATTTTTGTATAAAAAATTGATAGTTTTGAAAAAAAGTTTCCACAAATTAAACAATCACAAAAGTAACTCTTGAGTAATTTTTGACCGGCCAAAATTACATAAAGATCCTTCTAAAAAATTGGTTCTTTCATGTCTTCTCTCATGAACTTATCTTCACTTTGGTACTGCTCTAGACGATAGTGCACGACTTTCCTATTTAGTTAAACGTTTCGTCCAAATTTTAAGCTTGTTGTATAAATGATTGTTTGGAGCTAGTTCCCTTTGGGGGCGCCACCAGCGTGACTCAAAGTCAAACATTCTAATGTGAAAATTTTTTGAAAACATATTTTCCAGTGGTAATTTTTTGCGATGAATTTGACGTTATTTTGTCGCAAAAAACTTATAAAAATGCACAAATTCTAAGTTTTATATATGTTGCGCTCGATCTTGAACGAAATCAAATCGGGCGCCCGATCTTGAACGAACAATCTTCATTCAAGATCGGGTGCCCAGTTCAGAATCGAGCGAAATTCAAGATCGAGCACAACATATATTTTCTTCTAGACTTAGGCTTAGAAATTGGAAAGAGGTAAAAAAATGAAAAAAAGACGGCAGTGGGATTCGAATCCCAGTCAAAAAGACTTTAAGGCGGCAGAGTATCCACTGCAACATCGATACTGTTACATGCTTCTTTATAAGCAAAATTTGATACAGTTTGATCGGTGTTGCAGTGGATACTCAGCCGCCTCAAAGTCTTTTTGGCTGGGGTTCGAATACCACTGCCGTCCAATTTTTTTGGCCTTTTTCCAATTTCCTAACGCACGAATTTTTGAAAATCATGACGCACGCCCCTTCCCTCTAACAAAAAAACGTAATGGTTCCCTCTTACGATCTTTAACCAAAAATGATCACATTTGTAAGTAAATTTTCACTAAAAAATGACCAAAAATTTTCATTTTTCGCCAAAAATCGTCATTTTCTAGGCATTTTCAGCTGTTGACACAACAGATAGGCCTATCCGGATCTCTTGTATGAATTATATTTATTTGGAGCAATGTATATGCTGACCAAAACTCAATCTGGATACACTACTATGTCTATACGACGTGCCTATATGACCTATATGACGCATAACCCAAGAGTTTAAGTTTTAGTCAAATTCATATGCATTCAATTTTCGCCATTTATAGTTGTAAAGTTCATCTCCTTGAATCTATACACACAAATGAATAGATCTTAACGAACCTAAACTTAAACCTTATATAGCCAATGTTCATGTTATGTAAAAACAATTTACCACCGTATCAACTACACTCTATTTCACATCTATAAACGCATCCTCATTTGTGCCAGTTTGGGGTAAAATCATCTGCCCATTTTTATCTGATGTTTATTGTTAGAAAATTTTTGGTGAAAATTAATTTTTTTATTGGTTGATGTTGGTGATTTGTGGATGAGGGAGGGGTTGAAAAATAAACACCCTCCCCTCTCTAGGGGGGAGTGAAAAATTAACTTCCCAGGGCGTATTTTACAGTTTTTACGTATTCATAAAGTCATTTATCGTTTCATCTGTTGTCAACGTATAGAATATTTAGCTTTTCTTCCTCTGATATGGTAGCAATCTTGTACTTCATTGTATATCTTCCATTAATGGGCATAGCTTTCATCTTCTATTTGATGACACTATTCGTGTTGATTGCCATGAGAAATGATTCAACACTGGGTTCAACATTTTTCCAAATGCATATTGTTCTTGGGATATGTGAAATGATTGAAGTTGGTTTTTTTACTAATAACATTTTGCGAAGTCTCGGTAAAAGCTGTTTATTGAAACGATTTAGTAAATCATTATAAAATTCAAAATGCTGACAAAAATATTTAGAACAAATTTTTTATAACTCGCCGAGGCGAATCAAATTACAACAAAATTATTGAATTGGAACATTGTTTTTAGCTATTGAAACGAAAACCCTGATCACCACAGCGTGAATTTTCTTATAAAAAAATTTATTCCAAAGTGGACTAGTCCTTTAAAACTTTCCTATCGATCCCATATGAAGGTGTTACTAGAAAATCAAATCTCAAATTTTTAGTCATTCAGTCTCCATTTCTTCTCTATCATGCCAAAAAGAGGTGTTTGGATTGATGAGTTTTACCTCGTTTACATGAAAGGTTTTTGGGCCCAACTTTGTAGCTTCATACCAATCACTGGTGGAGTAATCCAATATTTAACACTTAGTATCATTGCCGTGAATAGACTGGTTGTGATTGTATGGTCGACCAAAATTCAAAGGGTGGGCAATTAAAAATGTTTTGTCTTGAAATCGCATTTTAGCCATTTTTTGACAAATGCACAAGGATCGCCTTGGCCGTTGTAGTCGTAGTTTCTTTCTTGGTTTTCAGCCCATATTTTTATTTGAGCACTACTAGGTAAGAAAAAATATGGGTATAACCAAAAATTTTTTGTTTAGTTATCATGACTATCGAAATGGCTCGGCTGAAGTGTATACCGAAGCTGGATGTAGTGCAAGTAATACGGCGCTTGTTGCAGTTTACAATGTTATGCTGATGGTTGCCAAGTCTTCAACAGTCCTATTTGGCTTTGCTGTCTATATCGCGATGTTCTTATTGACCTTGCTTTTAAAAAAGAAGAAAACTGTGAATAAATGTAAGTCGTGTAACTCATATAAAGTCGGAAAACTTTTTTGCTTCACACGGCGTTCACACTGACATGAATCAGGCAAATGTAAATTGAAACGATTGTTCGGCTATTAGAAAATTCAAAATTTGTGCAAAAAATTTAAAATAAAAGCAACAAAGAAAATTTTGGAGCTGTACGGCCTGGGGGCGCACTTAACGTGACTCCAAAGCCCGAAGTAAAAAAACGTTAAAATTTTTATAGAAACACACCCCCTAGGGGTAAAAATTGACGCGGAACACGCTGGTGCTACTATTTTCACTTCAAATTCATTGAAAACCGATGAATTTTCACATTCATTTCTCAACCATTATTCACTTTCGCTTTTTTCATTTTTTTCTTATTTGGTTAGATAAAAAAATTTGAAATCAAAAATGTGAAAATTCATCGATTTTCGATGATTTTAGAGTGAAGATAGTAGCACCAGTGTGTTCCGCGTCAATTTTTAACCCTAGGGAGTGTGCCTCTACAAAGTTTACCGTTTTTTACTTCGGGTCACGTTAAGTGCGCCCCCCCCCCTAGGCAATACAGCTCCAAAACTTTTAAAAAACTGTTTCATTTCGCCTGCAAATTATATAAACATTCGGCAATTTTTAGGGGGTAAAATTTGTAGCAGCATCTCCGAAAAAATTTCATATTTTATCTTCAATACACACTCTTATTTCTCTGAATCAGGGAAGCAATCAAGTTTCGGGAATGCGCGAAATCGATTTTTCGGCATAGACTCGAATGAAACGAAAGGTTTGAAACGATACTAATGAAACGACATAATAGAAAAAATCAATAAAAAATTTTTCCTATAGGAAAATTTTTATTGCTTTTTTTCATTATGTCGTTTCATTCGTATCGTTTCATTTGAATCTATGCCGATTTTACGCATAAAATTACCCCTAGAAAAGTCATTTTTGCACAAATTTCAAAAAAATTTTTTTTCGGAGATGCTGCTGCAAAGTTTATTCTCCTTTAAAAACGTTTGGACATTAAAAAAAATAAGACTTTCGACAAATTCGCAAGTGTTTTAGTAAAAATGCGCATAAATTTCGAATTTTCTAATAACCGATCAATCGTTTCAATTTACATTTGCCTGATTCCCATCAATGTGAACGCCATGTGAAGCAAGAAAAGTTTTTCGACTATACCCAAACTCGGTTTTTATAGACTCGGAAAAGAAGCACATGCAAGAAATAAAACTAGCCTTTGCCATTTTGCCCGTGCTGATCTTACAAGCATGTAGTTGCACTCTTCTATTCGGTGTGCTCATAAATACAAATTTCAAAACAAATTTTTCATTTTAGGGATTTTCTATTTCTGGCCGTCTCAATATAATATTCTGCTAGAATTTATGTAAGAAATTTGTCTTTTTTGGGATAAAATTAAGTACTGGGAGCCAAGAGCTCTGCGCTCGGGGAGTTGTGACTCCGAGCGGCACTCCCGAGTGACGCTCCTCGTTAAAAATGTACAGGGTGGGCCAAAAAAAGTGGCTTTTTTATTTTTTGAGATCCGGAAATTTATTTTTCTACAAATTCCTCTAGGGGTAATTTTATGCGGGGAATTGATTGCGCGCATTTCCGGATCTTGAAAATGCTTCTCTGACCCTGAATCAGGAAAAATTTGGGTTTTTCAAGTGAGAATGGTCATTTTTCGGATTTTTTATCTTCGAAAAATGAATATTTTCTCTTCAAAAATCCAATTTTTTCATAGATTGGGAATGCGTGTAATCGACTCTCCGCATAAAATTGCCCGTAGAGTGGTCATTTTTAGAAAATAAATTTCCGGGTCTCAAAAAAACAGCCATATTCTATGTTTAATGTAGTAGGATAACTTTCAGATTTCCATTTGAAGATGTTGGTAGGATGTCGACTCCGTTCCTCTTATTCACTTTTTCTAAACCTTTAAGAAAGGCATTTGGGCAAGTTTACTTACGACGCTTGGGATTAATACCAATGACTTCACAAATTCCACAAGGACCAGTTTCTGCATGGAATAATTCTCCACATCCAAGACAATCATCCATCCAGAAATCATGTTTCAAGGCTTAAAATCTCTGGAACAGCGTCGTAGGCAGTGGCATAGGGAGAGGGGCCGACTAGAGAGATGGGAGCAAAAATTTTGTTTTTTTGTTAGGTAGGCTAAATGTGCATCAAACGAAGTGAATTTCACCAAAAAATAAAAGTTCCTAATACTTTATTATTGCGTTACAATATTTTGTTTTAGGAAAAACACCCTTAACAGTCGAATTTTTCAAATATTTATTCGGATTCTGAAAGAGCATGGACGATTTTACTTACATACAAGAAATAATGAAACAAAGATGTAGATTTTTCAAATTAGAGAGTTTTGAAGTTAGCTGCTATTTTGCGGCAAAATCAAATCGCCGAGAATGGGATTCGATCCCTCTACCTTTGGAATCAAAGCCGAGACCACTACCACTAAGCTATTTTTAGCCATTCTAATGAAATTTTAGAATTTGCTTATTATTTCACATGCTTTAATTATATATGAAAAGTATAAATCATTTGTTCATGATTTTTTGTAGGTAAGTCAAATCGGCCATGCCATTTCAGAATCCGAACGAATTTTTGGAAAATTCGACTGTGAAGGGTGTTTTTTCCTAAAACAAAATATTGTAACGCAATCATAAAGTATTAGGAACTTTTATTTTTTTGGCGAAAGTCACCTCGTTTGATGCACATTTAGCCTAACTAACTATACAAAAATCGCATCAAAAAATCTTTTCGAGTAGCCAAAATATCGATAAAAGTCTGATGTAAAGTACTTATTGGGCCACTCTGTATAGCTTTCCAATGGAAGTTTTTTGTTTTGTAATCTTAGTAGAAAAATTTTGATTCAATAAAATTTTTTATAGAACATAATTTTTATACATTTTGTTTACCAACCAAACAATAGCTTAGGGTCGACATGAACATTAGGAGTGACTATTTTTGAGGATCACACCATCGTCTTTTACATTTATTTACATAGCCGCGCCTTTCTCGTAAAGATTGTTCCAAAACTAGACAACAAGCATCAAAAGTATATGAGACTGTAATTTTTTATGTCATATATTCTAGTAAGCTTTTCCACCCTGATCACTTTGGAAGTGACAGATTTACCACTTGACTCCGAAGCCTGGAACTGATCAGGGGACGAAAAGATGGTACCACCCACTGGATGGTATCACCCCCACCTTTGTTGGTACTATCTACCATCCACCCACCTGAGGTACCACCCACCACCCGGGTGGTACTAGGCACATAGGGGGGGGGGCAATCCGGGCAATTGCCTCTCCCTTCCCCAGCCAGGAAAAATTTTGAAAAAAAATTATAAGGGTACCTTATAATTTTTATACTTTTCATATGTAAAACCATAAGATAAAAGATGGTATCACCTCTCGCGGCGATTTGATTTAGGTTTTGGACTTTGGGCCATTACCCCCCCCCCTCCCTCTCTTTAGGAAATCTTGGCTATGTGCCTGGATGGTACCACCAACTTTTTCGCCCCATGGAACTGATCTATTAAATAGTGTTTAGGGCATGGATGCAAAAATTTTACAAATTGCCTTCATTTCTGTTGTTTCTTTTGGTACACTAATAGCACTAATTGCATTGTTAACTGGTGGATGGGGCGAGGCTTCAGCTAGTCTAGCCGGGTGCACAATTTCAATGGAGATAGGGATTCTTACAAATCGTTGCCCCAAAGTGAATTTTGGCGGGAGTAGTCTCTGTGATCAAATTGGATCATCATCGCAAAGTTTGGGATGCATTGTATTTTTTATTATTATAAGGGTGTTGGAATCAGTGTTGTGCCCCGGTGCTCAAGGATCCAACTTTTATATGCATTTATCGAACCTTTATCAGGAATTTGAATTTGAAACCTGTACCAAAATGCCAGTTTATTCTTCAAGCGTTAATCTCTACATTCCATATCTTGTACAGGGTTGAACATTGTCCTTTAATATCATTGTTAAACTCTGTACATGATATGGAACGTAGAGACTAACTCTTGAAAAATAGACTGGCATATTGGTACAGGTTTCCAATTCCTGATATAAAGTTTTTCATGCTAGCTTTACGAAAAATGTCGGCTATTTGGCAAAGTGGATAACCGTCCGATCTGGCAAGTTAAGCAACGTTGGGCCCGCAGGTTCGATCCCACTAGGGCAAAAATTTGATCTACAAAAAAACTTTTCTTACTAACAATGGAGCAACCTTGTACAAGATATGGAACGTTCTTTGTAAGAAAAGTTTTTTGTAGATAAAAATTTGCTAGATCGGGCGGTTATCCACTTCGCCAAGTAGCTGACATTTTTCGTAAAGCTAGCCATGAAAAACGTTATAAAGGTACAATAAATGCATGTAAAAGTTGGATCCTCGAGCACCAGGGCATAACACTGTGATTTAAAAAAAAGAGAATTTTGTGATTTTTGCGCGATTTTTTCAAAAATTTTCAAGTTTTTTAATTTTCATCAAAGTAACCCTATAGGATTTATGGCTAAAATTCGATTTCTGGTCAAAATTCGATTTTCAGGCCAAAATTCGATTTATGACCAGAGTTCGAATTTTTAGCTAAAGTTTGATTTTTGGACAAAAATTTGATTTATGATCAAAATTCAATTTTTAGGCCAAAATTCGATTTTTTGGGTCAAAGTTTGATTTATGGTCAAAATTAGATTTTTAGGCCAAAATTATTTTTTGACAAAAATTCAATTTTTTGGGGGCAAAATTCGATTTTTGGCCAGAATTCGATTTTGTGGCCAAAATTTTGCGATTTTTTCAAAAAATTTCAACTTTTTTAATTTTCACCAAAATAACCCTATAGGGGAGTTTTTCTATGCGAGGAATCGATTGCGCCCATTGTCGAATCTTGAAAACGCTTCTCTGACCCTGATTCAAGGAAGAGGAAAGTGTATTGAAGCGAAAATAGTCTAATTCAGGATCAGAGAAGCGTTTTTAAGGTTCGGTAATGCGCACAATCGATTCCCCACATAGAAAACCTCCTATAGAGTTATTTTGGTGAAACTTAAAAAACTTGAAAATTATTTTAAAAATTGCTCAAAAATCGCAAAATTCTCCATTTTTTCTAATTCCCTGTATCTTATAATAACATTCTAATTAATTTTAGAGCAAATATGATTTTGAAAAATACTGTGTGGCGGCAATGTTCATAGCAATTATTTTCAATATTGTTATTATAGTGCTGACTATATTAAGTTTTATTGTCATCAGACATGAAAAAGTTCCACTTGTTTTGGCAATTTTGGCCATAATTTCAACTCTTTTCATCTTTACAGTAGTGATTGTGTACCCAGCTAAAGGAATCTCTACGTATAAAGACTCATGTAAGTCGACATAAAACACCGTGGGTACATAATTTTTTTTAGTAAAAGGACTTGGTGTTAATGCTTCCATGAGCATGGAGTACAGCTACTATCTGACCGTATTTTCACTAATTTTGATGATTATTGCATCAATTGTTGGATGCCTTATGGCGAGAGAATCATTTTCGAATTGAACTTATGCAATTTTGATATAAAAAATCCACGTTTTTAAAGGGAGTAACAATCGGAACCCGTTCTCCGAAAAAAATTTTGTTTGAAAATTTTTGTAAAAAATATATTCCTAGGGATAATTTTATGCAATCAATTGATTCCGCGCATTCCCAAAGCATGAAAACGCTTCCTTGACCCTGATTCAGGGAAGGGATCGGTGTATTGAAGCGAAAATCAAACATTTTCAGATTTTTATGAGAAAACCGTCGATTCTTAGGTTTTTCTAGGCGGAGAATCGATTGCGCGCACTCCCGGAGCATGAAAATGCTTCCTTGACCCTGATTCAGGGAATGGGGTGGGTGTATTGAAGCGAAAATCAAATATTTGCGAATTGTTATGAGAAAACCGTCGATTCTTAGATTTTTCTAGGCGGAGAAACGATTGCGCGCACTCCCAAACCGTCAAAGCACTTCCTTGACTCTGGTTTAGGGAAGGAATTGGTGTATTGAAGCGAAAATCAAAAAATTCAAAATTTGAATACAATCGCTAAAGGAAGCATTTACAGTTCCTGAAACATGGTCAAGGAAGCGCTTTCACGGTTCAAGAGTGCGCGCAATCGATTCCCCACCTAGAAAAATCTAAGAATCGACGGTTTTCTCATAACAATTCGAAAATGTTTGATTTTCGCTTCAATACACCCACCCCATTCCCTGAATCAGGGTCAAGGAAGCGTTTTCATGCTTCGGGAAACGCAGAATCGATTTCTTGCATAAAATTACCCCTAGAAATATATTTTTTATAAAATTTTTCAAAAAAATTTTTTCGGAGAACGGGCTCCGATTGTTACCCCCTTTAAAATCGTGTAGATATGGTTGGAAATAAATTTTCTTAAACTTTCTTTTGTATAGTGGTACAAAAAAGTCGAAATTTTGCGATTTTCGATCAAATTTTCGCCGAAAAAATTTGGGGGTTGTTTTGGAAAAGATCCAAGATTTTAAGTAGAATTTGAACAATGTTTTTAACTATTGAAACGATAACCCTGATTCATGTTTTCGTTTCAAGGGGTAAAAAATTCTGGAAAATTTTGAGCAGCTTATCGAGTAAGCTATTAATATAGAGCCTATTATCCACAACAGTGCAATGGAAAGGGGCACTTTTTAAGGGATATGCCAACAAAAAGCCCGACTCTCGTTTATGAGGAGTTGATGCCACAATCCGATTAGAAGAGCTGATCAAATTGGCAGAAACATCGCTTAGATGTGCCTGGGCACATCTGATCCGATACAGTGAACGCTCGATAAGCGGGCCACCCTTTAAAGGGGGGAGGTAAACTTGGCAGCAACACTTCCGAAAAATTTTTTTTTGAATTTTTGCAAAAATGACTTTTCTAGGGGTAATTTTATGCGAAAAATCGATTGCGCGCATCCTCGAAGCTTGAAAATGCTTCCTTGACCCTGATTCAGAGAAAAATTGGGTTTTTGAAGCGAAAAATGACAATTTTCGAAGCATAGGAAAACCTCTAGACAGCCGGTTTTCTGGTGAAAATTCGAATTTTAGCTCATTTTCGCTTTAATATACCCACCTCGTTCCTGAATCAGTGTCAGAGAAACGTTTTACGCTTCGGGAATGCGCGCAATTGATTCCCCGCATTCCCCGCGTCTAGGCAAAATGTAAAATCGAAATAGTAGGAAGTTGAAAATTTTTATAAAAACCAGTTTCGTTTATTTTATCAGATTTCATTTAAAAACCGCGTGAAAAAGTCTTTTTAATTAGCCGAGATATGGTCGATTGAGTAGAGTGAAGTCAACCAAAAACCACCGTGTAGTACCAAAGTTTGAATATGAACAAACAAATTATATAAATTATAATACATGGGAATATTAGACACGTGAGAAATAAGGGCACATGAGAACTGTAGTGTCACATAAAAAATTATGAACTTTTGCCCCCATTTGGTTTTATCTATGGACACATATCTTAGATTGGTCGGATTTTTTATATTTCTATAGGAAAATAAGGAAGCATAGTTCACCAGTAGGGGGGAGGGGGGGTACATCGGCCCTCAAGATGAATGACCTTTCAGGGGGGTACATGACATACGTGTACAAACACCCCCCGAAAATTTGTTGAAAAAATAGGAAATTTTTGCGACTCCTCAGTCCGCAGGCGAAATGGGTCTCACCCGCAAAATTTGCGGGCGAAACTCATTTTGGCCTACGGGTTACGGGCGACCCTCCCCCCCTGAAATTTGGGGGGGGGAGGTTGTACACGTGTGGTACATGATAAAAAAATTAATGCATTCAAAAAAATTGTATGTTGTTAATTTATATCTGTGGATAGGATTCAGGAAGAAAAATTATTCAAAAAATATTTGTTTAAATTAATAAAAATTAAAATTTTCAAAAATGTACCTGATGAATGAATTGGAAGGGTGGGGGGGGTACTGTACCCCCCCCCCCTTGGTGACCTATGTAAGGAAGATTCTACTGCAACTTTATATGACTGAAACTAAGCCCGCTAGAGTTTTTATGATAGGTTTTGGTGCCATAGAGTCCGTTTCAGCCCCAACTATAAAAAAGCTGGACCCAAAATTCAAAGTCCCATCCGATCTGGCAAGCTAAGCAACGCTGGGACCGCAGGTTCGATTCCACTAGGGCAAAAATTTTGACCTACAAAAACTTTTTCTTTTAAACAGTGAAGCAAAAAATTTTTGCCCTAGTGGGATCGAACCTGCGGGCTCAACGTTGCTTAACTTGCCAGATTGGATGCTGACTTCTTTTGTGAATTTGTTACACGCTCTTCGTTGTAATACATAAACTTTTTTGAATTTTTTGCGAAAAATCGATTCTTGCATCAATTTTTTAAATTTTCATAAAATGAACATAGTAGCAATTTTTTATAGCTAAATGAGACGAACAAAATGACACCAAAATTATCCAATTTGAATATTGTTTTGGGTTATTGAAACGAAAGCATGAATCAGAATTTTCGTTTCAATAACCCAAAACAATATTCAAATTGGATAATTTTGGTGTCATTTTATTCGTCTCATTTAGCTATAAAAAATTGCTACAATGTTCATTTTATGAAAATTTAAGAAATTGATGCAAAAATCGATTTGTCCGCAAAAAATTCAAAAAAGTTTGTGTATTACAACGAAGAGCTTGTAACAAATTCAAAATTTCAAACGCAATTATCTCGAAAACTACAACGATTCAGAACATGCCGTAAAAACAAAAAATACTCCATTTTTCATGATCTTTCCGAATATATCATTTTTTCATATGATTGTAACTGACTGAACTAGTCCTTTAAGCCTAGAATATTTAGTTTTTCTTCCTCTAATTATGGTAGCAATCTTGTACTTCATTGTATATCTTCCATTAATGGGCCTAGCCTTCATCTTCTATTCGATGACACTGTTCGTTTTGATGGTGATGAGAAATGATTCAACACTGGGATCAACATTTTTCCAAATGCATATTGTTCTTGGGATATGTGAAATGATTGAAGTTGGTTTTTTTTATTCTAACAACCCTATCATTTTGCGAAATCTCGGTGAAACTATTGGGTATTTAAGAAAGCTTTAAAGGCACAGTCCACGAAATTTTTCAAGCAAGTTGGTTTTGCATTTATCTCTAAAGGGTTAACGAATTAGAAGTTACTTCCAAAGCAAAAGTTGATCGCCACAATATGAACTTTCTTATAAAAAAATTTGTTTAAAAGTGGACTGGTGCTTTCCTAACGACCCAATAGGTGTTACTAGAAAATGTGTTACTCAAATCTCAAATTTTTAGTCATTCAGTCTTCATTTCTTATCTATCATGCCAAAAAGAGGTGTTTGGATTGATGAGTTTTACCTCGTTTACATGAAAGGTTTTTGGGCCCAACTTTGTAGCTTCATACCAATCACTGGTGGAGTAATCCAATATTTGACACTTAGTATCATTGCCGTGAATAGACTGGTTGTGATTGTATGGTCGACCAAAATTCAAAGGGTGACAATTAAAAAATATTTTGATAATCGTATTGAGCATTTTAGCCGTTCTTTGACAAATGCACAAGGATTGCGTTGGCCGTTGTCGTCGTAGTTCCTTTCTTTGTTTTCAGCCCATATTTTTATTTGAGCACTACTAGGTAAGAACAAATATGGGTATAACCAAAATTTTTTTAGCTATTATGACTATCGGAATAGCTCGGCTGAAGTGTACACCGAAGCAGGATGTAGTGCAAGTAATACGGCGCTTGTTGCAGTTTACAATGTTTTGCTGATGGTTGCCAAGTCTTCAACAGTCCTATTTGGTTTTGCTGTCTATATCGCGATGTTCTTGATGACCTTGCTTTTAAAGAAGAAATCAGCGAATAAACGTAAGCTGTGTAATTCATATATAGTCGAAAGACTTTTTTGCTTCATACGGCGTTCATATTGACAATCAGGCAAAATGTATATTGAAACGATTGTTGCCGCGAATGACGCGAAGAAACTAGATTATCGTTCGTTCTAAACCACCAAACGCTATAAAGCCTTCTTATGAGCAAAGGCTCAAATTTTGAAATTTACAAACTTTAGAATACCGAAGGCTTTATATCAATGCCTCTTCCTTCGTGATCGTGCATGGCATCCCTGCGTGGTCGTACATAATTTTTAGACGTCACCAATGACTTCCTCATGGAGAAAAACTTTGCAGCAGCATCTCTGAAAAATATTTTTTCGGAGATGCTGTTGCAAAGTTTACCTCATCCCCTCTCACAAAAAGGGAGTGAAAATTAGGGCCCTTTCTCCAAAAATTTTTTTTTTTAAATGACCTTCTAGGGGTAAAAATAAGGTGAAAAATCGATTGCGCACATTCCCGTCGCGTGAAAATGCTTCCTTCACCTTGTTTTCGCGAAAATAGCACTATTGCACTATTCACGTCAATGTGAACTCTATGTGAAGCAAAAAAAGTTTTTCGACTATACCTTTTTATAGATTCGGAAAAGAGGCACATGCAAGAAGTCAAATTAGCCTTTGCCATTTTGCCCGTGTTGATCTTACAAGCATGTAGTTGTACTCTTCTATTCGGTGTGCTCATAAATATAAATTTCAAAACAAATTTTTCATTTTAGGGATTTTCTATTTCTGGCCGTCTCAACGTAATATTCTGCTAGAATTTATGTAAGAAATTTTTTTGGATAAAATTGAGTATTGGGAGCCGAGCGCTCCGCGCTCGGGGAATTGTGACTCCGAGCGGCACTCCCGAGCGACGCTCCTCGTTAAAGGGACGATGCACGCCCTAACAATTTTGAAGAACAGATTTTCGTGCCAATAATTAGATCTAATTGCAATTCAGGTTGCAATTTTGTTGAATCTGTGATTATTTTTCAAAAGTTTTTTGTTCCAATTCTTGCCTGAATTGCAATTAGATCTAATTATTGGCACGAAAATCTGTTCTTCAAAATTGTTAGAGCGTGCACCGCCCCTTTAAAAATATACAGGATGAGCCAAAAAAAGTGGCTTTTTTTATTTTTTGAGATTCGAAATTTATTTTTCTAAAAATGACTTCTTTAGGGATAATGCGGTAAATCGATTGCGCGCATTTTCGAACTCTGAAAATGCTTCTCTGGCCCTGAACCAGGGAAAATCTGGATTTTTGAGACGAAAAGGTCATTTTTCACGCATTTTTGCTTTTTTTCAAAGCCGAAAAAAAGCCATTTTCTATATTTTTGGGAAAAATTCATAAAAAATAATTATTTGTTGACCAAAAATTTGTCAAAAATCGAAAAATTTTAACAAAAAATACTTATTTTTGACAAAAAATTGTATTTTAGGATACTTTTTACCCAAAAATTCAATATTTTAGCTAATTTTGAATCATGTTTTAGCGTTTGCTTTTTTTCATAGGTCTAATTGCTTTTTTTTCAAAAATTTGAGATAGCAGCCCCTCGTCGACGGTTGAAATCAATCGTTCCCGAGATTGTTCGTGCAGACAGTTACACATTCCACGTTTAATGTAGTAGGATAACTTTCAGATTTCCATTTGAAGATGTTGGTAGGATGTCGACTCCGTTCCTTCTATTCATTTTTTCTAAACCTTTAAGAAAGGCTTTTGAAAAAATTTATTTACAACGCTTGGGAATAGTATCAAAGACTTCACAAATTCCACAAGGACCAGCTTCTGCATGGAATAATTCTCCACGCCCAGGACAATCATCCAGAAATCATGTTTCAAAGCTTAAAATCTCTGTAGCAGTGCCGTAGGCAGTAGCATAGGGAGAAGGGCCGACAAGAGAGATGGAGCAATTGTGCGAGAGAGAATGGCCTGTTAGGGAGTACCACCCCAACTATTCATTCAAGAGAAAATTGTACTTTTTTTAAAGAAAAATTGACTAAAAATGTTTAAAAATGGGTAATTTTTGTATGAAAAATTGATAGTTTTGAAAAAAATTTTTCACAAATTAAAAAATCACAAAAATTACTAAAGAAACTCTTGAGTAATTTTTGGCCGGCCAAAATTGCATAAGGGTCCTTCCAAAAAATTGGTTCTTTCATGTCCTCTCTCATGAACTTATCTTCACCTGGTACTGCTCTAGACGATATGTGCACGACAGTCTTTTTTAGCTAAATATTTCGTCCAAATTTTAAGAATGTTGTATCAATTATTATTTTTATAATTTTATTGTAAATAGTTTATCAAATAAAGCTATTAAAAGAGGACAGCCCATTGGAGGCGAGTTATCGCAAAAATTTTTTTCAAAATTCTTTCGACAAACGTAAAAAATGTTCGAAACGATGAATAAAAATACTGTTTTCGAGGAACAATCGAAAAAAGTTTTTTTGGTATTTTTTGCCTTCTTTACAGCAAATTTCAATCAATAAAATTTTGTATGGCCAAAAACATTTTTCGATTTTTCCTCGAAAATAGTATTTTTTCATCGTTTTGAACATTTTTTTACGTTTGTCGGAAAATTTTTTTGCAGTAACTCGCTTCAATCGGCTCTCCCCCTTTAAGCAAATAAATATATTTTCTTTTTCGGGATAGTAAAATAATCCCTTAGAAAAATTTTGTGCAGCTAAAACCCCTGAGACAATCAGATACCACTAGGCACATCTGATTCGATCAGATACAGTGAACGCTCGATAAGCGGGCCACCCTTTAAAGAGGGGAGGTAAACTTTGAAGCAGCACTTCCGAAAAAAAATTTGTTTTGAATTTTTGCAAAAGTGACTTTTCTAGGTGTAATTTTATGCGAAAAATCGATTGCGCGCATCCTCGAAGCTTGAAAATGCTTCCTTGACCCTGATTCAGAGAAAAATTGGGTTTTGGAAGCGAAAATTGTCATCGCCGCGAGTGGGATTCGATCCCGAATATATAACATAAAAAATTACAGTTTCATATACTTTTCATGCTTTGTTGTCTAGTTTTGGAACATCTTTACGAGAAAGGCGCGGCTATTCAAATAAAAGTAAAAGACGATGGTGTGAGTCATTTGTAAAAAAAAGTCATTTGTAATTTTCATGCCGACCCTAAGCTATTGTTTGGTTGGTAAACAAAATATATAAAAATTATGCTCTATAAAAAATTTTATTGAATCAAAATTTTTCTACTAAGATTACAAAACAAAAAACTTCCATTGGAAAGCTATACAGGGTGGCCCAATAAGTACTTTACATCAGACTTTTATCGATATTTTGGCTACTCGAAAAGATGCGATTTAAAATTAAAAAATTTTACAATAAAAAAATACAATTTTTCCTGAATGAATAGTTGTGGTGGTACTCCCTAACAGTCCATTCTCTCTCGTACACTTGTCCCATCTCTCTTGTCGGCCCTTCTCCTATGCCACTGCCTACGGCGCTGTTACAGAAATTTGAAGCCTTGAAACATGATTTCTGGATGATTGTCCTGGGCGTGGAGAATTATTCCATGCAGAAGTTGGTCCTTGTGGAACTAGTGAAGTCGTTGGTACTATTCCCAAGCGTCCCAAGTAAATTTTCTCAAATGCTTTTCTTAAAGGTTTAGAAAAAATGAATAAGAGGAATGGAGTCGACATCCTACCAACATCTTCAAATGGAAATCTGAAAGTTATCCTACTACATTAAACGTGGAATGTATGACTGTTTTTTGAAACCCGGAATTTAATTTTCTAAAAATGACCCCTCTAAGGGCAATTTTATGCGGGGAATTGGATTGCACGCATTCCCAATCTATGAAAAGATTGGGTTTTTGAAGAGAAAATATTCATTTTTCGAAGATAAAAAATTCGAAAAATGACCATTCTCGCTTCAACCATCCAAATTTTCCCTGATTCAGGATCAGAGAAGCATTTTCAGGGTTCGGGAAAGCGCACAATCGTTTCCCCCGCATAAAATTACCCCTAGAGGGCTCATTTTTAGAAAAATAAATTATTGGGTCCCAAAAAATATAGGGTGGCCCAAAAAAATGGCTTTTTTTGACATTTTGGGACCCGGAGATTTATTATTCTAAAAATGGCCCTGATAATTTTATGCGGGGAATCGATTGCGCGCATTCCCGAACCCTGAAAATGCTTCCCTGACCCTGATTCAAGGAAAAATTGCATTTTCGAAGCGAAAATTGTCTTTTGTCGCATTTTTATCTGGAAATCACTATTCTAGGGGTAATTTTATGCGAGGAATCGATTGCACATGTTTTCGAAGCATAAAAACAATTTCTTGGTGCAGAAATCATCATTTTTAGCTAAACGAGAGATTTTCTTAAAATGCAAAATTTTTCCCTGAATCAGGGTCCCCGCATAAAATTACCCATATAAGGGTCATTTTTAGAATAATAAATTTCCGGGTCTCAAAATGTCCAAAAAAGTCACTTTTTTGGGCCACCCTATAAAAAAAGCCACTTTTTCTGGCCAACTAAAGTACATTAGAACGAGGAGAGTCATTCAGGGCTCTAGAAACTTCTACAACGAAAAAAGCAGAATTTCAACAACAAAAAAAAGTGGAACTTCCACAACGATTTTCACGGGAAAATCGACCGTTGTGGAAGTTCCTAGAGCCTCGCTCGGAAGTGCCGCTTGGAGTCACAACTCCCCAAGCGCAGAGCGCTCGGCTCCCGGTACTCAATTTTATAAATAAAAAAAAACAAATTTCTTACATAAATTCTAGCAGAATATTACGTTGAGACGGCCAGAAATAGAAAATCCCTAAAATGAAAAATACGTTTTCGAACTTGTATTTATTAGCATACCGAATAGAAGAGTGCAACTACATGCTTGTAAGATCAGCACGGGCAAAATGGCAAAAGCTAATTTTATTTCTTGCATGTGTGTCTTTTCAGAGGCTATAAAGACCGAGTTTGGGTTTATGAATTACACACGGCTTACATTTATTCACAGGTTTCTTCTTCTTTAAAAGCAAGGTCAATAAGAACATCGCGATATAGACAGCAAAGCCAAATAGGACTGTTGAAGACTTAGCGATCATCAGCAAAACATTGTAAACTGCTACAAGTGCCGTATTACTTGCACTACATCCAGCTGCGGTGTACACTTCAGCCGAGCCATTCCGATAGTCATAATAGCTAAAAAAAATTTTGGTTATACCCATATTTTTTCTTACCTAGTAGTGCTCAAATAAAAATATGGGCTGAAAACAAAGAAAGGAACTACGACTGCAACGGCCAAGGCGATCCTTGTGCATTTGTCAAAAAATGGCTAAAATGCTCAATATGATTTCAAAACATTTTTGAATTGTCCACCCTGTGAATTTTGGTCGACCATACAATCACAACCAGTCTATTCACGGCAATGATACTAAGTGTCAAATATTGGATTACTCCACCAGTGATTGGTATGAAGCTACAAAGTTGGGCCCAAAAACCTTTCATGTAAGCGAGGTAAAACTCATCAATTAAAACACCTCTTTTTGGCATGATAGAGAATAAATGAAGACTGAATGACTAAAAATTTGGGATTTAATTTTCTAGTAACACCTTCATATTGAGTTGTTAGAAAGTTCATTGGTATGAAAGTTTCAAAGTTTTAAGTAGAAAATCCGACCTTTTGTTCATTTTCGCTTCAATACACTCATCATTTTTCCTGAATCAGGGAAGCATTTTTTAATGAGCGCAATCGATTCCTTGCATAGAAAAACTCCCTATGGGGTTATTTTTTATTAAGATTCGATGGAATCTGCAAAAGCTTAAAACTTTCTAAACCCTTCTTTCACCGAGATTTGGTAGGGTTGTTAGAATAAAAAAACCAACTTCAATCATTTCACATGTACCAAGAACAATATGCATTTGGAAAAATGTTGAACCCAGTGTTGAATCATTTCTCATGACAATCAACACAAACAGTGTCATCGAATAGAAGATGAAAGCTAGACCCATTAATGGAAGATATACAATGAAGTACAATATTGCTACCATAATCAGAGTCGGATTTTCGCCGGAAAACCGAAAAAACTAAGAAGAAAAATGAAATATTCAACACATTGAAAACAGATGAGACGACAAATAAATAATATTTAACCGAACATGGAACTTAAATAATGGGAAATAATTTTCGTGTCTTAAGTGTTTATCGTGTTCAAAAGTTGTAATTATCTAAACTTTTTCGAATAGTTCTTGTTGATGTTAGAACTTAAACAGCAAAATTAGAATATAAACAGAAATATTCCTATTAATTGTATATTTCAGATATCTCTAATTGTTATGTAACAATTCTACGGACTCAACTATACGTGGGGGCAATATAGTTAGGAAACCGAAATTGAAACCGGAACCGAAAAAAGTCGAAACCGAAACTGTTGATAAAAACCAATCCTTTTTCTATCGGTTTCCTATCTCTAGTGGGCAAGGAGGGGCTACTGAAACCCAAAATACGAATTGAATTCATGTTTTTAAACGTTTTTCCTACAAGAATATGAATTGAGTCCCTATTTTTCCAATACAAATTGGAGGAGGATAGTCCCCCTTGCCCATGTATGAATACAACTATTAGTAGTTGGTATGACGGTAAATTTTTTACATAACATGAACATTGGCCATATAAGGCTTAAGTTTAAGTTCGTTAAGATCTATTCATTTGTTTATAGATTCAAGGAGATAAACTTTAAGAATATAAATGGCGAAAATTGAATGCATACAAATTTGATTCAAACATAAACACTTTGATCATGCGTCATATAGGCACGTCAAATAGGCACAGTAGTGTATCCAGGTTGAGTTTTGGTCAGCATATACACTGCTCCAAATAAATATAATTCATGCCGGATAGGATTATCTGTTGTTTCATGGTTTTTTAAACAGCTGCAAATGCTTAGAAAAATGACGATTTTTAGCGAAAAATGGTGACTTTTTGAATGGGCGGAATATTCAGCAAGTAACTCGCGCGGTTCCGTTTATACTTCTACTTTTTCAATGAAAAACTCGCGCGAGTGTTTATAGTTGATTTAAGCGGAAGTTGCTTCTCCCTATACCACTGCCTACGGCCCTGATACAAAGATTTTAAGCCTTGAAATATGATTTCTGGACGATTGTCCTGGGCGTGGAGAATTATTCCATGCAGAAGCTGGTCCTTGTGGAATTAGCGAAGTCGTTGGTACTATTCCCAAGCGTCGTAAGTAAATTTTTTCAAATGCCTTTCTTAAAGGCTTTGAAAAAATGAATAAGAGGAATGGAGTCGACATCCTACCAACATCTTCAAATGGAAATCTGAAAATCATCCTACTACATTAAATGTGTAATGTGTGACTGTCTGCACGAACGATTTCGGAAACGCTTGATTCAACCCGTCGGCGCTAAAATAGAAGTTGTAGGGGACGATGAGAGAAGCGATCGACACCACTTTTATAGAGTATCTCCTCAAAAATTTTTTTGGTGCGAAAAAAAGATTAATTATAACAACGATTAATATAAAAATATTAGTGATAACTAATAAGGTTATCGAGATCTCGAGCTTGGGCATTTATAGCGTTTTCGAGATCTCGAAGCAATCTCGGAATCGAGAGTCTCGTACCGATTTCGACCTCAAATTGAGATTTGAGATCGAGATCGTTGGTATTGGGCTTTTGAAAAGGAAATATTCATTTTTCGAAGATGAAAAATGCGAAAAAATGACCATTTTCTCTTCAAAAACCCAAATTTTCCCTGATTCAGGGTCAGAGAAGCATTTTCAGGGTTTGGGAATGAACGTAATCGATACCTCGCATAAAATTACCCCATTCTTAAAAAAATAAATTTTCGAGTCTCAAAAAGCCACTTTTTTTGCCAACTCTGTACATTTTTAACGAGGAGCGTCGCTCGGGAGTGCCTCTCGGAGTCACAACTCCCCGAGCGCGGAGCGCTCGGCTCCCGGTACTTACTTTTATCCAAAAAACAAATTCCTTACATAAATTCTAGCAGAATATTACGTTGAGACGGCCAGAAATAGAAAATCCCTAAAATGAAAAATATGTTTTCAAATTTGTTTTTATGAGCATACCGAATAGAAGAATGCAACTACATGCTTGTAAGATCAACACGGGCAAAATGGCAAAGGCTAATTTGACTTCTTGCATGTGCCTCTTGTCTGAGTCTGTAAAAATCGAGTTTGGGTATAGTTGAAAAACTTATTTGCTTCACACGACGTTTACATTGATGTGAATCAGGCAAATGTAAAATGATTGATCGGTGATTAGAAAATTCAAAAATTGTGTGCATTTTTACTGAAACGCTATTTGCGTATTTGTTGAAAGTTTTATTTTGTCCAAAGGTTTTTAAAGAGGAATAAACTTTGCAGCATCTCCGGAAAAAAATTTTTGAAATTTTTGCAAAAATGACTTTTCTAGGGGTAATTTTATGTGAAAAATTGATTGCGCGCATTTCTGAAACTTGAAAATGCTTTCCTGATTCAGGGAAAGTGTGTATTGAAGCGAAAATATGAAAAAAATTTTCGGAGATGCTACAAATTGCATAACGTTTATATAATTTGCAGGCGAAATGAATCAGTTTTAAAAAAATTTTCTTTGTTGCTTCTATTTTGAATTTTTTTCAGTAAAAATGCACACAAATTTTGAATTTTAATAATAACCGATCAATCATTTCAATTTACATTTGCCTGATTCACGACAATCTGAACGCCGTGTAAAGCAAACAAGTTTTTCGACTATATATGTATTATACGGCTTACATTTATTCACAGGTTTCTTCTTTAAAAGCAAGGTCAATAAGAACATCGCGATATAGACAGCAAAGCCAAATAGGACTGTTGAAGACTTGGCAACCATCAGCATAACATTGTAAACTGCAACAAGCGCCGTATTACTTGCACTACATCCAGCTGCGGTGTACACTTCAGCCGAACCATTTCGATAGTCATAATAGCTAAACAAAAACTTTTTGATTATACACACATTGTTTCTTACCTAGTAGTGCTTAAGTAAAAATATGGGCTGAAAGCAAAGAAAGGAACTACGACTACAACAGCCAACGCAATCCTTGTGCATTTGTCAAAAAATGGCTAAAATGCTCAATACGATTTCAAAACATTTTTAATTGCCCACCCTTTGAATTTTGGTCGACCATACAATCACAACCAGTCTATTCACGGCAATGATACTAAGTGTCAAATATTGAATTACTCCACCAGTGATTGGTATGAAGCTACAAAGTTGGGCCCAAAAACCTTTCATGTAAACGAGGTAAAACTCATCAACCAAAACACCTCTTTTTGGCATGATAGAGAAGACATGAAGGCTGAATGACTAAAAATTTGAGATTTGATTTTCTAGTAACACCTAAATATTAGGTCGTTAGAAAAGTTTTAAAGGACCAGTCCACTTTGGAACAAATTTTGTTATAAGAAAATTCACGCTGTAGTGATCAACTTTTGCTTTGGAAGTAAATTCCAATTCGTTAACCCTTTAGAGATAAATACGAAACCAAAATGCTTGAGAATTTCGAATATGTTTTGTGTATTGAAGCGAAGGAATTGATGCCCTGATTCAATGAAAACTGTTTATTGAAACGATTTAGTAAATCATCATAAAATTCAAAATGCTGACATTTTGAAAAAGATACGTAGAACAAATTTTTTTACAACTCTATGGGACGAATAAAATGACACTAAAATTATTGAATTTGAACAATGTTTTTAGCTATTGAAACGAAAACCCTGATTCATGTTTTCGTTTCAAGGGGTAAAAAAGTCGACTTTTCAAAAAGTTCTCCAAACCCGGCTAATTTTTGGTATCTGGAGGTTTTTCGACATGGAGAACTCGAATCTGAAAGAATTTTTTGATTTTGACTACGAGAAGTTACCCTACGAGGGTTATACTCACTTAAAAGTTTTCATATTGAAAATAACTTAAATCAGTGTCAGCAAATTTTTTTTCATGACTTAAAAATGCGTGCAATCGGTTCGCAGCCTAGAAAAACTCCTAGACAGCCGGTGTTCCAGCGAAAATCCGACCTTTTGTTCATTTTCGCTTCAATACACCCATCATTTTCCCTGAATCAGAAAAGATTTTTACGATTCAGTAATGCGCACGATCGATTCCTCGCATAGAAAAACCCCCTTTAGAGTTATTTTTTTATAAAGATTCGATGGAATCTACAAAATCTTAAAGCTTTCTTAACAACTCAATAGTTTCACCGAGATTGCGCAAAATGATAGGGTTGTTAGAATAAAAAAACTAACTTCAATCATTTCACATGCACCAAGAACAATATGCATTTGGAAAAATGTTGAACCCAATGTTGAATCATTTCTCATGACAATCAACACGAACAGTGTCATAGAATAGAAGATGAAAGCTAGGCCCATCAATGGAAGATATACAATGAAGTACAAGATTGCTACCATAATCAGAGGTCGGATTTTCGCCGGAAAACCGCTAAAACTAAGAAAAACGAAATATTCAACACGTTGACAACAGATGAGACGAAAAATGAATAATTACTATATTTAACCGAATATAGGGCTTAAATGATGGGAAATAATTTACGTGTCTTACGTATTTAGCGTGGTCCAAAAGTTGTAATTATCTCAAATCTTTCGAATAGTTCTTGTTGATCTTAGAACGTAAATAGCAAAATTAGAATGTAAATATTCCTATAAATTGTCTATTTCAGATATCTCTAATTGTTATGTAACAATTCTAAGGATTCAACCATACGTGGACAAGGAAGGGGTACTGAACTCCAAAACAATTGAATTAATGTTTTTAAGCGTTTTTCCTACAAGAATACGAATTGGGCTCCTATTTTTTCCTATAAATTTTTTCTAATTTCTATTTCTAATAATTGGATGGTGATAGTCCCTTGCCCACGTATGGATACAACTATTAGTAGTTGGTACGGCGGTAAATTGTTTTTACATAACATGAACATTGGCTATATAAGGTTTAAATTTAGGTTCGTTAAGATCTATTTATTTTTGTGTATAGGCTCAAGGAAATAAACTTTATTTATTTATTTTGCGCATTATATATACAGGGTGGCCCAATAAAAAGTGGCTTTTTGTGATTTTTTGGGTCCCGGTTCATAAGGATTTTCTTCACGACAGAAATTTTTTCACAAAAAGCGATTTTCTATAAAGTTGTTTCTGAGATCACGACGGACAACTTTGTAGAACATCACTTTTTGTGAAAAAATTTCTGTTATGAAGAAAAATCGTATGAACTGAGTCCCAACAAATCGCAAAAAGCCACTTTTTTGTGGGCCACCCTGTACATAAAGGCAAAAATACTACATTATAGGCATTGAACTTAAATAATGAGTAAGAATTAACACGTGAAGGCTTAGTCTGGACAGCGGTATATTCTGAAGTAACGCACTATGGGAAACACTATTCTGCAAAAAAATTTTTTTAATTTTTCTTTGAAGGGGGTATATACCATGATCTTTAAGAGGGTACCCTTGGAAATTTATCTTTGGAAACTGCTCTAGACGATATGTGCACGACAGTCTTTTTTAGTTAAACGTCTCGTCCAAATTTTAAGCATGTTGTATAAATGATCGTTTTTATAATTTTATTGTAAATAATTTATCAAATATAGCCATTAAAATAGAAAGAAAATAGCACGATTTTGCAAATCCCGATTTTATATAACGCTTCAAAATGGAATGACTAAGAAGGAAGCATAAATTGCATATATGAAATATTGGGTTGTTCGGAACGTTATGTCATTTTTTAAAACTGAATATATATGGCACTAGAAATCCATTTTCGATAAAAAAATTTAGTAGTAGGTAAGAAAATATGCTGAATACGATCCAACCAGTCTTTTTAAGCTATAGAATTTGGCTATAAAAGTCGATTTTTGACGAAATTTTCGACCGTATTAGGGCTTTTCTAGTCGGGGAATCGATTGCGCGCATCCAGAAGCGTGAAAAACCTTTCTTGACCTTGATTCGGTGAATATGGATTTTGAAGAGTATAGCCTACCATCCTACTAGCTTACCAGTCTGCTAGCCAGCATATTAGCTTTTCAACATACAACCTGCCAGCCTTCCAGACCGCTAGCTAGGTTGGCAAGCTCATTTTCGTTTCAATATACATATCCCCCTTCCCTGAATCAGGATCGGGAAAGCATTTTCATGCTGCGGGAATGCGCCCAATCGATTCCCCGCAAAAAATTACTCCTAAGGGATCTTTGTTAGAAAAAATTCATATTATTTTGGGCCCCTCTCTTTTAAAGAGAGAGGTCAAACCATGGCAAGGTAGAAATTTTTTAAATTTAAAAAAATGACATTTCTAGGGTAAATTTTATGCAAAAAATCGATTGGAATAGATTTCGAAGCGTGGAAATGCTTCCTTGATCCTTATCTAGGGAATGGAGGTCGTGTATTGAAGTATCTTGGATTTTTAAATAAAGAGTACCAGCAACATAACTTTCCGAAAAACCCAATAAAAATTTGGATCACATTTGATGTGATTTAAACAACTTTTTGGCCATAACTTGAAAGAAAATTTTACATTGTGCATTCAACAAATCTTTTAAACTATTGACAAGTTATGGTCTACAAATAAGCACTTTTAAGTTCAATGGCAAATTTCAAAAATCGACAATTTTGATCAATTTTCACAAATACAAAATATGGCAGTTTTGAAGCTACTACACAATAGGGGACGGAGAGCCACTCACGTGAAAAATTTTTCTGGAAACGATCCCTTTAGGAGTAAAAACATGCGGGGAATCCGAATTTGACATTTTCGAAATGAGAAAACGCTTCCCTGATTCAGGGAAAGCGTATTGTGTATTAAAACGAAAAGTCGCAAAAATGTGATTTTTGCCTAAAAACGATGGATCGTCGTGAGAATCAACGAAAAACGCTCCCCTGATTCAAGGAAGGCGTGTATTGAAGAGAAAAGTTGCAAAAATGCGATTTTTGCCTAAAAACGACCCCTTTTGGGGGTAAAAATGTGCGGGGAATCGCTTTCCCTGATTCAGGGAAAGCGTATTTTTGCTTCAATACACAATACGCTTTCTCTAAATCAGGGAAGCATCTTTTGCTTCGAAAATATCAAATTCGGCTTTCCCGTATGCCATTCCATAGCACCAAAGTCCGGTGTTCGACTCTCAGCCTGTGAATTTTGTTTTTACCTCTAGAGGGGTCATTTCCAGAAAAAATTTTCACGTGAGTTCCCCCCTCCTATTGTGTAGTAGCTCAGCAGTTTTTTTAAATGTTCACCATTCAAATGGGGTCTCTTCATAACTAGGGGGTGAATATCTCGGAGCAGGAGCAGCAACGGCTCGGTTTCCACTATTTCGTCGAATTTTGGAAATCATTGCCATGTCTTCCAAAAATTTCGGCGGTGTTTGACCAACTTCGTTTAAAATCTAAACAGTGAATATGAAAAAATTTGAATTTAGTATTTAAAAAATGGGACATGGATAAATTGCTGCAATCTAACTCTAAAGATTAAAAAGGACTTGTTGACAAGTTTCATGGTGTAGTGGTGAGTATGCCAGTCCATGGCGCCAAAGGCCGGCGTTCGACTCCCAGCCGTTGACTTTTGTTTTTGCACAAATTCTTTAAAATGGAAACAACAAGCAAAACAACCTACGTCAATTAATTCATGAGCCATCTGAATTTCCCGATAGTTTGTGGAGACGATAAAAGACGTGGACATCCCTTTATGCCCTACTCTGCCAGTTCTGCCAATACGGTGAACATAATTATCCCGATCCCATGGCAAGTCATAATTGATTACCTAAACAATTGGTAAATAATTTTTGGTACTAGTTCGGAACGGGTGATCCGCCCAATTTTTTTCAAAAATACCCTTTTAGGGGTATTTTTATGCGTAGAATTCAAAAATCGCACTCAAAAATTCAGAAAATGCTTTCATGCATATGAAAATGGCACGTGATTTTTATTAAAAATGTGGCCCAATGGCCCTAAAGAGGGCCGTTAGAATAAGAATAATCACTTTTCACTGGATTTTACGCATAAAAATACCCCTAGAAGGGTATTTTTGAAAAAATTTTGGTGGATCACCTTTTCCAAACTAGTACAAAATTTGTAGTTTTTCGTTAAATTTACAACATACGTGTTTAACACCCTTGATATTGAGGCCTCTAGCAGCAACATTTGTGCAGACCAAGACATCAATGTCGCCTTTCACAAACATATTCAACGCTTCTTCTCTTTGTTTCTGATTTCGATCGCTAAAATTGTTTAAATTTAAAGTTTCTTTAAAAATTACCTATTAAGACTTTGGCAAATAATATTCATAGTCAGTAGCGTGCAAGCTAGCCTGTCGCAACATCTCTTTTGCTCTACGAAAATCATTGTTTTAGGTACCAGCAACCGTTCTAAAAAATTTTGAAATGTTGTTTGCATTACGGCCTTTTATAGCTTTGTTTGTTAATAATGCATCCCTGCATGGTCGTATTTTGGCGGAAAAATTTTTCCCGCTATGCATCCCTGCGTGTTTGTGTTTTTCCATTTCCATATCCAAGAACGCGATTAGAAATTAAAATTGATGATTATAAACAATTACCGTTCCCAGTATCTTCATCTACTACTCGAGTTGCATTACTTTCAAGAAGCTCTTTTAGCAAGTCTCTTTTATCTTGCTGTGTTACCTAAATTTTCTTGTTAAAATTAACAAAGGACATTTCACTCGGGCAAAAGTTGCTATTTTTATTGATATTCTGAAAGTTCGTGAAAAATGGAGCATTTTTTGTTTTTATGCCAAATTCTGAATCGCTAAACGCTTCGAGATAATTGCATGTGAAGTTAGCTTTCAAGTACATGTTTTCGTTGCAATACACAAATTTTTTCATAAAATTTGATTGTTTTTTCAAGGAAGAGGAATATGTGTATTAAAACAGAAATGAGCTTGCAAGCCTAGCTAGTAGACTGGAAGGCTGACAAGCTATTAGCCTAGGAGGCTGTGGGCTGACTAGCTAGTAGGTTGTATGCTAGCTAGCTAGTAGACTGGCAAGTAGTTAGTAGGTTATAGGCTGGTTAGCTAGCTAGTAGGATGATAGGCTGTACTCTCCAAAACTGATATTCACCGAATCAAGATCAGGGAAGAGTTTTCACGCTGTGGGAATACGCGTAATCGATTCCCCATATAGAAAAACTCCTATAAAACCTGTTTTCCTGAAATTTTGTTCATTTTCGTTTCAATACACATATCCCCCTTCCCTGAATCAGGGTGGAGAAAGCATTTTAACGCTGCGGGCATGTGCGCAATCGATTCCCTGCATAAAATTATCCCTATAGGGATCATTTTTAGAAAAAAATTCATGTTATTTTGGGTCCCTCTTCTTGAAGAGTACCGAAAATTTACCTCAATAAAATTTTGTTCAACATTTTGCACCGCCGAATTTAATATACCAATTCGAACAAAAAAGTAATTTGCGTTGAGAAATTTTTTTGCCATTCCTTGTACTTCTTCATTATATGTAGCCGAAAACATGTAAGTTTTCCTAGCAGGATTCTAAAATTTTTTAAAATATTTTTATAAACAAATTCCCTACCTCAGCAAAACTTCTGTGCAGCATTTCGATATCTTGTATGAAACTGTCCTGGAGCAAGCGATCCGCCTCGTCCATCACAAAGAATAGAAGCTTGTCGAGTTTGATGTGTCCATCGCTCAAGAATTGCAACAGTCTTCCAGATGTTGCACACAGTATATCGCAACCATGTCGGATATCTCGGAGGTTTTGTGGGATATCATATTCTCCATAACAGGCAGCAACATGCACACGAGTGCCTAAAAAATGATCAATAATTTACATATAAGGTATGCGAAAAAATCCCTAATTTAAAAAATTTTTTACCGATCTTGAATTTGTAAATTTTCGCTTCAATACATGCATATTTTGCCTGAATCAGGATCAGGAAAACGTTTTCAATAGGAGAGGGTCGACTGAGGCGAGTTATCGCAACCTTTGAGGTATGGGAAAAACTAACCAATAGTAAAAGCACGTGCTTCTTCATAGTGTTGCTGACAAAGATCTCGAGTGGGAGCAAGAATTAGCGCGAGTGGACTATTAGAATTTGAATAATGGTTATTGTTCATTTTCCATTCTTGAAGAATATCAATAATTGGCAGTAAAAAGGCAGCCGTCTTTCCAGAACCCGTGTTAGCATGTGCCATCAAGTCGTACTCTAAAATTAAAAAATGATACAAGTAGTCGGATATTCATATCTGATGTTTATACATATATTGAGCGCGCACATACTACAACCAGAGGCTAACAAAAAACTTAATGCATTTATTGCACCATATTCTGTACTCTTATTACCGTTATTTGCATCTAACTATAACTAGCACCATCAGCTAGGGTCTTTTGATGTCGTTTTCTACCTAGCCAAGACCAAAAGAAAATTCAACAGGGATGTCAGGTTGGGTAGTTGGGTCTAGGAGTGTGCATCGGGTGAGAGATTTTTGCGCACTTACATTTGCGCACCAAACTTTTGCGCACCGACAAATGTCCATCAACTTCGTTCGAGTAACTTTGATGGACCCCGATCAGTAACTTGTCAAGTTAGTAAGTTGACAAGTTCGAACTTGGTAAGTTTCATAAACAATTACTTTTTTAATTCCTGATTCAATCAGAAAAATTTTATAGCAGAAAACATCTCGACCCAGGACGACCTCGTCCTGATTTCTTATTCCCCATTTCGGACTCGGTCGTGCCGAGAACTGGCTTTTACCATCTTTTTTATACTCCTAGTAAACAGATGAAGCACAAAAATGTCTTACTTCTCTTCTTTAAAATAATAGGTATACAACACTTTTGAATCGGCGTCAACTTTTCATACCCCTTTTGCTGGATATTTTTCATAATTGCATCCGCAAATTTGCAATCTTCAAATCTCCTTAAAAATTTAATTTAAAGTTTTATACATAGAAGAATAAGCTTACTCAATATATTCCATGGGGGCATGACCTGCGTCACCTCCAATAATGTTTGGAGAAAATTCGGAATACGTATCATCGAAATATGGTCCTTGTTCAATGTTATAAGTAGATGAAAAGAGTTCATTTTCAAGCTTTTGCCGGGGAATGAAACGTCGTCTACCTAGAAAATACTTTTTACCAAAAATTTTTTATTTTGATGAAAACTCTTACTCCTTGGATCACGTCCACTAGAAGCGCCTCGGTTTGTCATACCACCTCGACCTCCACGTGTAGAACCAGTCGATTCTTGTAATTGAATATCACTATTAGGCTCTTTTCGTGTATCCCTAGTATTATCACTGTAAAAATTTCGTCCACGAGATTCCAAGTTTGAGCCGCTAGCATAATCGTGTGATTCATCACGAATAAAACGTTCTCGTTTTTGAACTTGTTCATGATTTTTTCCGTCTTCTTCATCCACTTCTGATTGACGTCGTACTTGTTCGTTATTATGGGAATGAAGATGTTCACGGCTATCTTTGGCTCTCTCATGGATTTCTGGCCGACGAGCTTCGCTTACGACACTTGGAGCTTTGCCTTGCCTTGGCTCAACATAAGTATTTCTTGGCTCAGGATATGTAGGACTAGGCGATTCCGACTGTTTTTCGAATATCGACCAGTGATCTTCTTTCGAGCTAGACTAAAATGAATTTTTATGAAGAAATAAATTAACATGTATTAGGTTAATCAATAATTTCCCGGCTTTTGTGCTTTACGTCGAATCTTTGTGAAATTGACACCCTCAAGGGTTTTTCTAGTCAAAAAATAGGAATTAGAACAAAATTGAATTCATAAAAACAGTTGATGAATGCGATAATTGATGCGTAACCGATCAAAAGGATCAAAGAAACGGGCAAAAAAATTCATCTGGATCACTCTCATACATGGGCAAGCAGGGGGTACTGGGCCCCAAAATACGAATTGGTCCCAAAGGTTACTGTCGACCAAAAAAACGTCGCCAGGCGAAAAAGTCGAGATACGAATTCGTTCTCGATTTATGAATTCGTATACAAATTTTCACAACGAATTCAGTCTGGGCGGCTTCCCAAATACAAATTGGTCCATTAATTTTTCCCCGGATACGACGAATTAGGGGGGATACAGTATCCCCCCCCTGCCCATGTATGATCACTCTGTACCTCTTTATGAATTTGATAACATGCATCTTCTTCAAACTGCTCTCGATAGTTTGCTGTTTCGACACGATTTGCTTCAGCACTGGGTCCAAGCTTTTTAACTTGCGTAGAACTTTTTGCAACATGGGAATTTTCTCCACTCTGCCTTTGTTCTAGATTTTCCATATCACTGCTTGGAGATTTTTGTTGCTTTGATGGATAACATTGCTGAGTTGGGCTGGGATTGGCAAAATCAGCAGCGTAGAATTGGTCAGCATCACTTCCAGAGCCGTTGCTTTTGCCAGAAAGACTTCGATTTCTTGCATGTCCATCCCAAGATTTTCGTGAATCTGAGTCATTTTGAGGACATAAATCTTCTCTAATAACTGTGGCAGTTTTCCATTGCGGATTTCTTTTGTTATATACATCATTTTCGCTCGGAGAGCAAAGATTCATTGAATTTTCTGTGAATTGTTGGCGGCCGTTATTTATCTTATTTGGTGATTTATTGTGATGTTGAAATTTCTTGAAGACACCTCTTGGACGTTCTTGAGCAGGCGGATCGCATGAATAAGAACTCTAAAAGTTTTTTTTGAAAAATTTTAAAAAATATTGTTTTCAATAGTTAAGCAAGCAATTCCCGCCCGATTTATTCGGAAATTTTTCGCCAAAGTTTATGAAGCCTTGGACGAGTTTTTCCCCAACAGACTTAAAGGGGATGCATTTTGAACCATTTGGGAGAAAAAAATTTTCATAAAAATGACCCTATTGGGGGTAATTTGATGCGAAAAATCGATTGCGCGAACTCCCGAAACGTAGAAACGCCATCTTGATCAAGTTTTTGTGAAAAATTGCCTATTTTTTCGCTTTTTTCATCTTTTTTCGTCGAAAAAATAGGCAATTTTTCACGAAAACTTGGTTAAGATGGCGTTTTATGCTTCGGGAGTGCGCGCAATCGANTTGTTTCATCTTTTTTCGTCGAAAAAATAGGCAATTTTTCACGAAAACTTGGTTAAGATGGCGTTTTATGCTTCGGGAGTGCGCGCAATCGATTTCTCGCATCAAATTACACTCAATAGGGTCATTTTTACGAAAAAATTTTTCTCCCAAATGGTCGCAAAATGCACCCCCTTTAAAGCGAGAGGCTTACAGTGAGAGTCGACTAGTAGGATAAAACTTTACCTCACAAATATTCATTCGATCAAAATTTTGGTATAAATTGGGCATCCTTTAAAAAATGAGTCTTTCAAATAAAGCTTGAAATTTTAATGATGGCTTAATTATTTAGCTCTAAAAAATACATACTTAAAATAGAGTCAAGTTTGCGATATAATTAATGCAGAAATGTATTGTATTGTACCCTAATTTGCTTTTGATATTTGAATGGAATCTTTACAAAAATGGCTCCTATGTGGGTTTTAATATGCGAGGAAACGATTGTCGCATTACCAATCGTGAAAATGCTTCCTTGACCCTGATTCATGGAAAGGGGTGGGTGTATTGTATTGAAACGAAAATGAATCAACGTTCAGATTTTCATCGGAAAAACGGCTGTCTAGGGGTTTTTCTAGACGGGGAATCGTTTGCGCACATTTCTAATGCATGGAAAAATTTCCCTGACACTGATTTAAGCGAGTTTAAACGATTTTCATTATGAAACCTTNGATTTTCATCGGAAAAACGGCTGTCTAGGGGTTTTTCTAGACGGGGAATCGTTTGCGCACATTTCTAATGCATGGAAAAATTTTCCTGACACTGATTTAAGCGAGTTTAAACGATTTTCATTATGAAACCTTTTTAGAGAGTATACCCATCGTATGGGTACCTTCCTGTGGTTATAATCAACAAATTTCTTCAAATCCGAGTTCGACATGTCGAAAAACCCCCGAGTAGAAAAATTCAGCCGATGTGAGAACTTTTTGAAATTTTGATTTTTTCAAAAGCCCGAAAATTTGGTACAATCCAATATGAATAAACATGTGAGAAAGCGAACAAATAGACGAGTCCGTATGTGTTCGAAAAAAACAATCTTGCTAATCGATAAATAAAAATGTTGCTTTGTGAATGTAGTGATCGGCAAAGAATTTCTAATTTTTTTCTTTTTCTTTAATAAAAATCCGCCAAAAAAGTTTTTATAAAAATCAATAATTCGTTTTGATGCTGGAACAAGGATAAATGATCAAATAAAACTTTTCGGAGCAGATGAAAAATTCTGCAAAATATGAACTGCATAAAATTTTATTGAATCACAAAAATAGATAAAAATACGTATCAATTTATGAAAACTCAGTTTGACAGATAGCACCACCAGATTTCGCCTTACAGTCCGAGACGATGTAGTCGATTTTCTGTTGAAGTTTCCAATTCTTGCTACTCCACATCTGAACACATCGGGTCACTTTTTCTTGAAATGAAGATTGGGAAAGAAGCCAATTTGGGTTTGAGCCATCTTCCCATTTGAACACGAGGTTTTCGGTTAGGCCAATCCATGCCCACTCATCACCTGGACCTCCTTTGAAGAGGGCTAAAGTTTGAACATTAACAAAAATTAATCAAAAAATCGATTTTAAAAAATTTTTACTTCCAATAAACTTTTGAGCTTCTTTGCTATGAATCGATGCTAAGGTAGCATTTACTAGCTCACATAACTCTTGGGCTTCCGCATGTTCGGCTTGGATTTTGACGTACTAAATTTTTTGTTATAGACCGTTTCAGCCTCAAAAGGATAAAAGTTGAACCCGTTGAAAAAAACTTCAAAGTTCGAAATACGTATCCCGTCTGATCTGGTAAGTTAAGCAACGTTGTTCCGAGTTCAAATTCCGCCCGGTCAAAATTTTTTGCTCAGAATAAAAAGTTGCTGTTAAGAACGTGAATAACAACTTTGTATTTTGGGCAAAAAATTTTTAACAGGGCGAGATTCGAACTCAGCACTGTCTGGCCCAACGTTGCTTAACTTGCCAGATCGGAAGGGATGTTGATTAAGGTGTTTAAATTTTGGCAAATTATTTGGGGCAGAAACGGTCTATAGCTAAGCAAGTGGGTAAGAGGAAGATATTTTATGTAGTTGCAGACGTTCTGAATTGCTCATGACATAATCCCTTTTACCAAAAAGAATTAACAATAATTTGCATCGAGTAGAGTAATCGCCGTGACCACGGTTATCAACAGTTAGCATTAGAATCTGGCACAGCTAGGTTCAATAAAGTGCCCTACCCCCCCCCCCCCCCCCCCCCCCCAAATCATTCGAAACGAAAAACATCCAACTACATGATTTTTTTGAAATTTGTTTGAAAAAACCTAGGTTTATCCCCTAGTTTTTACCCTATTTTATAAACTCAAAAGAATTTTTGCCAAAAATCTTACATGATAGCAGTTGTTGTCAAACTTTGCAAAATTTCCAGGACAGCCAGCATAAAGGGTACCTATAAGAATGGTACAAAAAACAAAAAAGAATAAATTCTTCATAAGATCAATTTTAAGCAAAGAAAACATTAAAATGTATAAGAAAAAATTTCTGCTTTTTTGCTCTATTGGTGACGATTATTGCATTTTAATATCACATTTTTATGACTCAAGTTTGTTAACAAGCCTGCATAAACTTTATAAGGTTGTTAACAAAAAAGAGAAATGGTCAAAAGTTGAGGGTTACTTAACTACAGAAATGAAAGTTTTTTTAGTAACAAACATCGAAGGTGAGGCAAAGAGAAAATTCGCGAAAAATTTTAAAGGGGAGGTGACATTTATGGCCTAATCCAAGAGAAAAATTTTGTCTAAAAAGGTCATTTTTCGGGGTAAAATCATGTGAGAAATCGATTGTGCGCATCGCCGAAGAGTGAAAACGTCAATCTAACTCTGATTATATCTCTTGGTTTTCCTCTCGATCTTCCGGCGAGCAATTTACCACATTTTGTGGGCACTAGAAGTTTCCTTACACTTACAGAACAATATCCTTACGGAATTTCCTTACGACGGAAAGGAAACTCCTAGTGCCGTACTTTTTGTGTTATTAGTTAGTACTCGTGAATACTATCGAATGGTAAAAGAATATTTACGAAAATTTTTTATAAATGTCACCCACTTTAAAAAATTTAGACAAATTTTTTTTACAGAAATAAGCGTTTTTAAGTTTTAGAATTTTTTTAACCTTTTGAAGTACATATAAAACCCTCTGTTTTTGGGCACTATAGCTTTTGTCACGGGTTAGGTTTGTCACGCTAACTTTTGTCAAATTTTTATCTCGGAATCATTGAAGTTTTGAATTTTATTTTCAATTCAAAAGTTAGATTAGATCATGGCAAAGCTCGTAAAAAAATTCCGAGTCAAAATCTTTTTCCTATAAAAAGTTATATCGTTTTCAATTTTACAAAAATGTGACAAAATCCGTGACAAAAGTTATAGTGCCTGTTTTTGAGGGTTGGCGACACTTGCGCATGAAACATTGCGCACCCACATTTGCGCATTTAACAGTTATGCACGCACGTTTGCGCATGTACAAGGGGGGGGGGCAAAAGTCCTTGACTAAGGGTAAAAAGTTCTCGCCAAGGAATAAAATATTTGTTAACCTTGCCTTGCCCCTTGGCGAGGACTTTTGCCGGCACTAGGTCAAAATTCACCAAAATTTTTCACGGACATTTTTCACCGATTTTTTTCACAGTGGACATTTTTCACAGTTGGCTATTTTGGGCCCAAAAATATTTTTCCAGATCAAAATACGACTTTTTGTTGAATATTAGATGGAATTGAATGATTTTTAGCAAAAATTGAAGATTTCATAATTGTAAAAAAAACTGTGAAAAATGTTCGTAAAAAATGTCCGTGAAAAATTTTGGTGAATTTTGACCTAGTGCCTTTTTGTCCCTTAGGCGAGGACTTTTTGACCCTTAGGCGGGGATATACTGCCCCTTAGGCAAGGACTTTTGCCCCTCCACTTATACATTTGCGCATGCACTTTTGCGCATGTACATTTGTGCATCCACTTTTGCGCGTGCAACATTTGCGCATGTAATATTTTGGGCATTTTTGGGGGGATAATTACAGGGTGAGCCAAAAAAAAATCATGCGCATGTAACATTTGCGCAAATATGGCAATAGGAACGAATGCACCGCGCACTTTTTTGAGGATCGAGCGCACATTTTTTTGTTTTTGCAATAATTCAAAATTGACGTGGCGAATTCCGATGATTTTGGTGTCATTTTAAAGCTGGCAATCGTAGCAATTCAATGACGCCACGATCATGGCATATCTCTTTATGGTTGCTGAGATATTTGATAAAATGTGAAAAATGTCGATTTTTTAGAATTTTTGTCCGAAAATCGACATTTTTCACATTTTATCAAATATCTCAGCAACCATAAAGAGATATGCCATGATCTTGGCGTCATTGAATTGCTACGATTGCCAGCTTTAAAATGACAGCAAAATCATCGGAATTCGCAACGTCAATTTTTAATTATTTCAAAAACAAAAAAGTGTGCGGTGCACACGTTCCTATTGCCTGTAAATTGAAACTAAAAATACAAATTTATACATTTACATTCCTGAATTAGATTCTAGGAAGCATTTTCAAGCTTCGGAAATGCGCGTAATCAATACCCAGCATAAAATTACTCCTATATGGATTATTTTTAGGATTTTTCGAGAGAGAAAAAATTCGACCCAAAATTCATGTCAAAATCACAAAAAGATCTACTTTTTTGACACACCCTGTCAAGAAAAATAGAGATAAGAGCTAATAAAAGATTGCAAAATGAATTAGAAAGCGATAAAATACATTTTCAATCATTGTAGAAGATGAAAATTTCAATCGTTTTTATCAAACTTTTAACTAAATTGATCAAAAACGAAGAATTTATTTTTCATGAAAGTTGGGAAACTTTAGCCAAAGTTGGTAGAGAGTTTGAACCTCCAAATTAAAAACTGCGTCAAAAATTGAAAAATTCGTCAAAAATTTTAATTTTTGACGAATTTTTCAATCTTTGACAAATTTTTCATTTCTTCAAATTTTTCAACTTTTTACGCAGTTTTAATTTGAGGGTTCAAACTCTCTACCAACTTTCTCGAGATTGTTATTTTCATGATTCTCAATTTTTTTATAGATTTTTTAACTTTATTTTTTTTAATCTAAAACATTACCTTATGTTAAAAGCTTTAAACTGAAATTCGATTTCATAAACACCATAAGTCACAATTCGAGCGTATATTACATCCATTGTGGTTGGTTCGTAATCATGTGCAAGAATTCGATCTAATTCTGAGAAAAGACTAAAAAAAATTTTTAAACTTTTTTTTCAATTTCCAATTACTATGTAGTATTGTCTGGTAGATAGACATCGGTTTTTCTCTCTAATAGCCTTTCCACAACTTTATAATCTTTGATTTGTTTTAAAACCCTGATTTGTTCATGTTCTTCCATTTCGAGCAGTAAGAAATGATTTGTTAAAAATTCCATGATTAACGGCTAAATTGGTTATAAATTTTTTTAAATTTAACAATTATACCTTTTCCAATCTCGGAATAGGAATTTCCAGTTGTAAAATTCCACGAGCAATATGATGGTACGATTCGATAAGATTTTTGTGGATTACAGCGCGAAAATGTAACATTTCGTCTTCATTAAAGGTTTGATTGTGCAAAATTCTAAAATATTTTTTTGTTCTTCAGTAGAATCGATCTCGACATTTTTTTTAGTATAGTTGTTTGAAAAATTCGTTTGAGTTATATTCAGTTTTTTTCTTTCCTGGATATGCGGAGTCGCCAATCAGATGCGTATTTGTTGGAAATGGAACCAATGATAATTCAAACAATTATGGGATATGTGACTCATTTAATGCTCGTGCCTCATGGGCATATATGGGCAGCACCCCAGGTGGAATTTTCAAAAAAACCCACGATCCTCATTTGGTTCCACTCCCGATGGAGACGAAAAGTTGGCGACTAAAAAAAAGATTGACAAATCTAAAAAATATTCTTTTTTCCCAAAGATAAATATGCTGTTCCAAGCAACCTACTTTTCGACTATTAATCCTCAATTGTCGGCCTTCTGACTCACATTCTACGTTCCCCCCCCCCCCCCCNTCCTGGGAATTTATAAAAACGAATTTATAAGGTTGAGCTGATTTTGCAAGTACTTATAAGAATTTACAAGTAAAATTACAAGTACAAGGATCGAAGGAATAGGCCCATATTCAGTTTTTTCCCTTTTAAAAGAATTACCTCATTTGTTTGACGATTGTGCTTTTGCCGGAATCAGCGCTACCTTAAAAAACAACAACTTTATTATAAAATAAACTCCGGCGAAATTTCGCCAGCTCATTTCTTAAATTTATGATCTTTTACAACTTTAAAGGACCATTGAAATTTTGAACTTACCTTTAGCATTTTTTTAAAGAAAGGAATTTTTACTGATCATTTTTTGTCTTTACGGTACCCCTTGAAAGTTTAATCCCGAGATACAGTTAACGCTCGTCATAAATCTACCCTCCCTCTCCCCGTTATAAGTCCCCCCCCCCCCCAAGAGTTTTAGCGCTCCCTCCTCCATTTTGATATAAGCGCCCCGTAGGGAGGAGTGTTTATATCGAAATGGAGGGGGAGTGCTCATATCGATAGTATAACTTTTCGTACAATTGTGGTTCGTACGAACCTTTCATACGAACTTTTAGTTGCCTAATTATCAATAAAATCCGTTTATTGGCACGAAAAAATTTACCAAAACGGATTTTATTGATAATCAGGCAACGAAAAGTTCGTACGAAAGGTTCGTACGAAAAGTACCGTACGAAAGTATCGTACGAAAAGTACTGTACGAAAAGTTCGTACGAATCACAATTGTACGAAAAGTTATACTGCCCTTATATCGAGGTTTGGCTGTAATCCCTGTTTTTCAGGGGGTTAACCCCGAAAAACAGGGATTACAGTCAAATCTCAATATAAGCGTCCTCGTAGGAAGGGGCGCTTATATCGAAATGGAGGGGGGAGCTCTTATATCGAGGTTTGACTGTAATTACTCCTCAAAAAATATTTAAAAAATTACCTAAAAGAAGAATTTTAAGATTTTTCTCTTCTTCTATGGACGATTTGCTGATTTGACTTTCGATTATATAATTCTGTTCATAGGATTCATCAAAAATTTGAATAGATTTACATAGTACACAGTCCATTGTTTTTAAAAAGGGGAATTCGATATCTTAGTAAAACGAAGAAAATCGAAAGCAAAGATTTTATATTAGATTCAGTTAGCCAAATGGATCATACTATGTAAAGACAATCTTTTGCGTAAAAAGCTGCGAGACTAAGAGTAATTCAATTTATTGTACAGAGTGATCCAGATGAATATACAAAGAAATAAAATTTGGGAGCTACTTCGGCTCTTATACCCCCATTGAACGTGGGGTCTAAAATCGAAAAATTTTATTTTTCGAAATTTTCTCAAAAACGACCCTTTAGGGGTAATTTTATGCGGGAAACACGTTGGTGATGTTATTTTTGCGTAAAAAATCTTCCATTTTTTTAAGAAAATCGAATTTTTGCGTATTAGCTTTTTCGAAATATGTACTTTCTTTGTTCGAAACTTCGATTTTCTAAAAAATGGAAGCGTTTTTACGCAAAAATAATATTGCCAACGTGTTTCCCCGCATAAAATTACCCCTAATAGGGTTATTTTTGAAAAAATTTCGAAAAATAAAATTTTTCGATTTTAGATCCCACGTTCAATGGGAGTGTATAAGAGCCGAAGTTGCTCCAAAATTTGATATCTCGGTATAGGAAAAAGATTTTCATATACGGTTTTTTGCAAGTTACTAAAAAAATTGAAATTATTAATGTTACAGTTGATGTCACCTCAGCGCTTGGATAATTCCTAAAAGTCCATAAACTTCATTGTTACTAAGACTGTGGCATGTTTCTCTATAGGGTGTCCTGTAGATTGGGACTATGATTGATTTGAGGGGTTTCTCGTCATTCAATCGGTTATTTTCGATGCGGTTTTTTGTAGGAGAGAGCTCAGACGATTCTGCTTTAGATCCTATAAAAATATTAAAAATTCGCGTTTTCTCATATGCGAATTTTTCAGTTTGAATTTTTTAAAGCAACTTTTCTCCGTCTTCTCAATAAGGTAGAGAAGACGGAGATTTTATTTGAACATAATCTGGTAGCTTAGTGATGCCCCAACAACGTAAAAAAACTGTATCAAAAATCTTCTAACAGCGATGAAAAATAGAATTGTCAAAATTTAGAAAAAAATAATAAAGAATTTAAGGTTATGTGACGACGTGGCCTCAGTGGCGCAGCAGGTTGCGTGTTTGGTTGTTCCCGAAAGGTCGTGGGTTCGATACCCAGCTTCGTCGCTTGGTTTTTGCCCAAAAATTGGTCTCAACATTGATGAGATATAGAATTGTCAAAATTGAGACCAATTTTTTGGGCAAAAAACCAAGCGATGAAGCTTGGTATCGAACCCGTGACCTTTTGAGCAACAACTAAACACGCAACCTACTGCGCCACTGAGGCCACCTCATCCCACAACCTTAAATTCTTTACATAAACTGCTGATTTTATTTTATGTAATCCAATATGTAAAAAAGTATTAGTTTTTTTAAATATTGCACGAGCTTCTTCTTTATTAAGTTCAAAGTTTAGTTTTAACATAGGGCGCTAGATGTTTCTCCAGAGAATCAGGAAATATGCAAACTTTCTTCTCATAAGCACCTTGACGGCAGAGATAAATATGATACTATTTTTTGATACTCCATTCTCTTGATAGTTCATCTAAGCGGCGCTTACAAATCCTTCTATTTGAAATGTTTGCAAAGTTACTGATCACGTAACCGATTTTAAAATATTTTCATGATTTTTGAATAAGTCTGTGTATTGAAGCGAAAATCTGAATTTTTTCTCTTAAGGAATTTTTGAAAAATAACAACGCCATTTTGTAGAGCGCATCGAAAAACGGTAGTCCACCAAAAATCTTGTGAAACGGACATGATAATGAATTTCAAAATGTTTAAGAAATAGTCAAAAAATCGATTTTTTATAGGGATTTTTGACCAATTCTGAAGAAATTTGAAATTCATTGTCTCAAAAACTATACATCCATTTCACAAGATTTTTAGGGGAATATCGTTTTTCGATGCGCTCTACAAAATGGCGTTGTTATTTTTCAAAAATTCCTTAAGAGAAAAAATTCAGATTCTCGCTTCAATACACAGACTTATTCAAAAATCGTGAAAATATTTTATAGAAACGTGATTAGCAACTTGCAAAAAACCGCATATCAAAATCTTTTTCCTATCCCGAGATATCGAATTTTATTCTATCGTAGCGACCAAAAGTATTGCCCCAAAGATCTAATTTGCGGGAAAACGATTTTTTTATACTCGTTTTGTTTATTTCTAAGCCCATATCATCAATAGCCTTCTTCTTGAGATCCATCGCCGAACGCTTAGAATCCGCCTTCACATATCAAACGACGTTTCTTTCTTGATGAATTGTAATTTTTCGAGGCCTGTCACTTCGCGAACTCTTTTCCATCGTATTCATCTGGATCGCTCTGTATTATCGAGTACCTTCGGCATTGCTAAGTGAGCCTGGTCTTAAATATTAAATTAATCCTGTAGACTGCCGATAGTGTATGTAGTCATTGGGTATAACTTAATCAAACAGTAATTTTAAGGACGTAAATAGGAACAATAATGGATTTTTACTTAATCGAGCAAAGAATTATGTAGTATAAAAAATATTCGATCAAGCTTCGCAAAAACATTACACTTGATTTTAATGGATTTCTAAGAAACGGTCTAAATTGAATTAAATTAGAGCGTGTGAGTACTTTTGCTTTAAGAAAATAATTTCAAGATAATACATTTTTCTAGAAAATATTACAAAGAAATTTTTGAATTTACAAACTCTTAAAGGGGGTAAATTTTGCATTTGGAGTACTTCGGCTCTTATACCCCATTGAACATGATAGTAGGGTGGATTTTTAAATAAATTTTGAAAGATTAAAATTTTTGATTTTAGACCCCATGTTCAATGGGGTATAAGAGCCGAAGTACATTGGTGTGATAAAACTTTATAGTACATCCAACAAAATCATGTAGTACCTATAAGTGGGATCTACTAAAACGGGGTCTCACCCAGGTGCGGTGTTTACTAAAACGGGTCTCCGCGGGATCGGCCTATTTTTTAGGTCGATACATTTTGGATCAAAGCAAAATATTCTTAACTTGATCCCCTTTTTTCTAATGTTACAATCCGATTTTTAATTTCCTCTTCTTTGAGGGTACTTTTCATAGAAATCCACTCGAAAAATCGATTACTAAAACGGGGTTTCTGCGGGGTCGGAGAAACCCTGTTTGGGCCGATCCAACAGAAACCACGTTTTAGTAATCACCGCACCCGGGTGAGACCCCGTTTTAGTAGGTCCCTTATAAGTACCCATCTAGTACCCATAAGTTCTCATTAGTACCTATAGTGCTAATAAATATATTTGATTNTACTAAAACGGGGTTTCTGCGGGGTCGGAGAAACCCTGTTTGGGCCGATCCAACAGAAACCACGTTTTAGTAATCACCGCACCCGGGTGAGACCCCGTTTTAGTAGGTCCCTTATAAGTACCCATCTAGTACCCATAAGTTCTCATTAGTACCTATAGTGCTAATAAATATATTTGATTAATTTTGCGCTTAAAGAACCAGTAATTTACAATCATATGAAAAATGTTATATTCGAAAAGATCATGAAAAATTGAGCATTTTTTGTTTTTACAACATGTTCTGAATCGTTGTAGTTTTCGAGATAATTGCGTTTGAAATTTTAAATTTGTGTACAAGCTCTTCGTTGTAATACACAAACTTTTTGAATTTTTTGCAGAAAAATCGAGTTTTGCACCAATTTTTTTAAGTTTTCATAAAATGAACATTGTAGCAATTTTTTATAGCTAAATAAGAACAAGATGACACCAAAATTATCCAATTTGAACATTGTTTTGGGTTATTGAAACGAAAATTCTGATTCATGTTTTCGTTTCAATAATCCAAAACAATGTTCAAATTGGATAATTTTTATGTCATTTTGTTCGTCTCATTTAGCTATAAAAAATTTCTACAATGTTCATTTTATGAAAATTTAAAAAATCGATGCAAAAATGGATTTTTCCGCAAAAAATTCAAAAAAGTTTGTGTATTGCAACGAAGAGCTTGTAACAATTCAAAATTTCAAACGCAATTATCTCAAAAACTACAACGATTCAGAACTTGCCGCAAAAACAAAAAATGCTCCATTTTTCATTATCTTTCCGAATATATCATTTTTCATATGATTGTAAATTACTGGACTGGTCCTTTAATCACCCCACCCATCACCAAATACCTAATCTCGATGCGGCACAAATGCATTCGGTAGCTTTGATGGTCTTTAGAACGAGAGAAATGAATACGAATCTTCAAACGGAATTTAAAAAATCATTTTTCTAGCTCAAGATATAGCTACTTTTATAAGCTCATGCTTTATTGAAACACCCTGTACTAAAAAAATCACAAAATTATGCTTCCTTGTTAGCTATAAAATATTTAGCTTGACTAGGGGTGACAAAAATCGAGTTTAGCAGCCATCTCATTTGACGATCTTGTAGATATGGCCATAGGAAATAAGTGGCTATACCAACGAAATAGTTCAACCCAAGATATTTAAGTGACTTTTCAACACCAGCATAGTTGCCTTCGAGAACATCTCGGACTAGGAAGCTTCCGATGATGATGTTCACAAAATGGAATCCCATCAAAAATGAGATGTCATGATTGGACTTCCATTTCTTCAATTTGGAGCATTTGGAGCAACAAAGTTTTGAATAAAATTGGGCTCGTGTTTGATCGGAAAAGTCTAAAATTAAAATGAGTAAAAAAATGAACCTAGTGGCTAGAGATGCTGGCAACAGTCAAAGGTCCTCGGTTCTATCCCGGATGAAATCACATCGATTTTGTCGGAGACTGGTAATCTCTGTTAACCTACGTCTGGGCGACACTCTCCACTGGTACAACGAGAATAACGTACAGGAACGACATGGGGGCTGAACCGAGGAGGACTGTCGGTGTTTAACGTTGCACCACCGAGTGGAGTAGGCCTAGAGATCCGGCTCGTGCGGAGATAACCGATCGCGGCTCTAGGGTTTAAAAGTATCTGCCTGAATGGACGGGGCACGAAAACTTACTATAATAAACCTGATTCCTTATAAAATGAATTAGCGATGTCCTATACCAATAACTTGAATGATTGGTGAGTGCACTCCAATGTCCCATTTCTTCTAGCAGCGGCAATACATAATAGTCCAATCGATTTTGCAACTTTCCACTTTTTGGAATAGCCCTACTCGAATTTGTATACGCTCTTCTTGCACTTGCAGCCAAATCTGTTGCACAATGATAATATTCTTGAGTATTTTGGCTATTTGACATTAAATCAACAGGGTTAGCATAAATTCGAGCAGCTTGTTGACTATAGCATGGAAAGATGGGCTCGGGAGTGTTGTCTGAGTAAATAGGATGAAATAATGGTTCAATTCGATAGGCTATAGGGTCCATGGGGTGAATTATATTGTAGATATGGTATTTGGTTTTTGGGTTTTTGAGTTGGATGAGCATTGATTGTTGATACTTTTTTCCACGGGCAACTAAGAACAGGGCTAATGGAGAACCAAATAAAAAAGCATTGTCGATCTAAAATTTGTTAAGCTTTATTCATTATATAACTTTAAATTTTTTTTAATGCCAAGGGAAAAAATTTTCTTCAGAGGCCTTGGGAGCGGTTCCTCTATCCGCGGGCTATGCCACTTGTAATCTTCTGCTAAATCATCTATCAGCTATAAAGAATGCGCCACAACAAGATCAATTTAGAATAATCTCTTTATGTTTTGAATTGTTTTGTATATTAGCGCGAAAACTCTGTTTCCTTATTTCATTCTGTCATGTATCTATCGCGTTTTTTACGTCGCATAGTTTTTTGTTTTTATTCGCCTCACATTCTGATCGCGCATTGCGTCGTTATCGTGTCGTGTTTTGGTGAAAGAGCTTTTGGTGCAACGATTGCGAGCTCTGTGCTGGCTGTTGTTCCATTAGTTTCTTGCGTTTGGTTTTTCATGCTGTACCACGTTAATTTACTTCTTTCCAGTCTTACTGCCGGCGTTTTGAAAAGTAAAAGTTTGGAAAGCTTCTTTCTCTAAAGCTTTTGTCTGCGCCGTTTCTTTAAATATTTATTATTTCTGAAATGTGTTGCTTTGTATTGTTTTTATGGTGGATAAATTCGGACAAATAAAGTTAAAGAAAGTTTTGGTACTTTTATTGGGTTTGCACCCGCGATTACTCCCCTATTTTTAAGCCGTTTAGTTCAGCGTCACGAGAATTCAGAGTCTTGATAACGTTTACTCCACGAGACCGATCACGAAGACCTGGACGAAAATCTGTTGCGCTTTTGGGTAAAATAAAAGGTTAGTGCCTTGCAGTTAGAACACAGGGAATCCCCAAATTTTACACAGCTTACTCGAAAAGCCAACTTTTCTGTTTCTTCAATTAGTGGAGATCCTTCTAAACTAATTGCTCGTCTTAGAGGTACATTTGACTCAAAATACTCGTTTTCTTCCTAAAACTATTATAATAGTTTAAATTTTATTAGGTTGATAACTAAGTAATGAGTCTATTTTTACAAATACAAAAATAAAATTTTATAGGCCTTGAACTGAAATAATTTATTCTTTAACTGATAGTACTCTTAATGAGGAACATTTTGAAAAAAAATTGGCCAAAAATGCCTTAATAATTGGCGAGAAAACTCAATTTTAATTTTTCGAACGAAATTTTTTGTCGGAAAAATCTGAGGTTACTCTTTATCTATTTTTTGACGTTTGTTTAAAGCATTTAAACAGCTTTTGTACATCAGTGATTGCTTATATTTTGGTTATTGGAGAAGCTGTTGACGCAAAATCTATGTCGACATTATGGATCGAGTAGTTAAAAGATTGAATCAACCTCCATTCAAAGCTTTGTCGTCTTGACATCACTTTTACTTCCTTCAAGAAAATACTCGATCTCATGCAGCTGCATTGACTCAGGACCGGCTCTTTGATTTGAATTGGACCATTGTTCCACATGCTTCGTACAGCTCGGATAAGTCTCCATGTGACTATGCGTTATTCCGGTCTATGGAGCACGACTTGTCTGGAAAAGTGTTCGAAGATGAAGACGATGTGCATGAATTTTTGGAAAAATGGTTTTCTCGAAGAAGAAGAAAGGTTTCTTCCATGATGCCTTTGACAAGATGCCAGAAATTTGGCAAGAAATAATTGATAATGATGGCGCTTATATAAAGCAATTTAACTACGATTTTTGTTGAAAATAAATTTTTAAATCAAAACATGAAAACCGAAAATTAGAAAAAGAGTAATCACAACATTTTTTTGACAAAAAATTTCGTTTGAAAGATTAAAATTGAGTTTTCTCGTCAATTACTAAGGCATTTTTGGCCAATTTTTTTCAAAATATTTCTCTTTAAGAGTACTATCAGTTACAGAAAAAATTATTTCAGTTCAAGGCCTATAAAATTTTATTTTTGAATCTTTTAAAAAGGTTCATTACTTAGTTACCAACCTAATAATAACAAAAACAAAATCGAGTGTTTTTACCTCGTCTCTCGCTTCATACTCTGTCATAATATCGTAAGTTATGACCGATCCAAGTGAATGCCCAATAATTGAGATAGACCCTTTAAATTTGGAGTTATAATTCATGAACTTGCTATAAGCGTCGTTAAAACGTGATATGGCTTTGGAAATAATCTAAAAACATAAATTTTAGGATTTGGCTGCTTTACGATAAAAATTCATTTTTTGTTCCATCTTTATGATTTTTTAATTTTTAGCGGGGGTCTCGGGGCTTGAAGCGAGGGGCTGTAATTGCATTCCCTGCCCACCTATACTCTAGTCACGCCACTATTTAGCTATACCTCGTTTTGATACTCCGGCGACATATAATACATAACATCCATTAGCGTAAAATGAATATTCCTTCTCAACTCTCGGATATTTGTTATTGGGGTAATCAATTCTAGTGTATCTTCTGGGATATTTATAATAGATCTCCATTCAATCGGTATAACCATAGTGTTATTGGACGTGAACTTGAATTTTTTATACGCTATTCTTCTTTTTGCAACATTTCTAACCAGTCCGAGTTTGCGCAAAAGTCTATTCTTTGAAGGTTTCTACAAAAATTATAATGTGAAACATCCAAGGGGAGGGGAGGGGATTAAGCCGATTTGGGTAGCTCGGCAAGAGGGGTGGAAAATTTTTTTAATTGATTTGTTAGTTGGGGGGAGGGGGGGGGGG
>OZJO01009393.1:0-31625 GCA_900406225.1 Acrobeloides nanus
GTCACGATTCTTACCCCCCCCCCTTTAATAGAACGCGGTAAAAATTAAAAAAATTTTTTACCGCGTTCTATTAAAGGGGAGGAGGGTATTTTTACGGCCTAATCTCCGAAAAAATTTTTTCTTCTTTTTTTATAAAAACATCGCATTCCCGAGTCGTGAAAATATATGCCTGACCCTGATTCAGGGAAGGGTTGGGGTATTAAAGCGAAAATAAAAAAATTCGCTTTTTCCCTGAATCAGGGTCAGGCATTCATTTTCACGACTCGGGAATGCGCGCAATCGATTTTTCGCATAAAATTACCCCTAGATATGTCATTTTGCAAAAAAATTTTTTCGGAGATTAGGCCGTAAAAAATACCCCCTTTAATGCTAGAGTTTTGGTGACTTGGGGTTTTTCATTTTGTGTCATAAGGAGTCGTTTGGCATTAAATTTAAGAAAAAATCTTGAATTTGAACATTCACAAGCTGTGAGGGTCCCTTGTTAGTTTGATTACTTACCAGCATTGATACTGTGCTGAGGAGAAGAATAGCAGCAATAATAGCAAGCTTCATTGTCCAGGACTAATTAAAACTATACAAAAATGTAGAAGACTGAAGAATATTCAGTCATTCTGCCATTTTATATTCAGGTTCTCATTCCGGTTTCTACGGTTCATATGGCATTAACATTTCAGAATATGCTAATCAGAAGTCATACCATATGATAAAATTGTAAAGTTCATGTAAAATAATTAGGTATTTGGATAGAGCACCAAAGAAGTCATAGTCGATGATAGTTTTATGATTTGACTCAATAAGGTCTTAACAATCGGCACATTCTTAATAGCTTAAAGTCGTAAAATAGAAAATTCATATGGCGCCGAAGTTATTATCCGTGTGCCTTATCACTATATTACCAATGAATACTTTACATATAGTGATATACAGTGGCGTAACCAAGTAATCCAGATATTGCTTTTATAATACAACACAGAAGAGTTTGGCTATCATATGTTATTGAATTTTTTTGACAAACCTAAATTTATCTCCTTATGAATCGTTTTCTTCCTTCATATCCTCTGAATCCTACATATAAAGTCTGTGTTGATAGTTGCTTTTTTACTGTGTATGCTTTATATCAATATGATCATTAAGACCTTCGCTGGCGCCAAGAAATGGCGTCAATGATAATGGATGGGACATTGACGCCATTTTCGATACTTAGCCACTGCAACATTCTTTCCATTCTTTGATAAGGTGATTCGGCACTAGTACTGTCTTTGCCATGAGGTTTTGCTGCACAAAAACACAGGATAATACAAAACAGGAGTTTGGTTATCATATGTTGTTGAATTTTTTTCACAAATTTAAATTTATCACGGTTTTCGTCCTTTATATCCTTTGAATCCTACATATAAAGCCTGTGTTGATATTTTCTTTTTTTATTGTCTATGCTTTATGTCAATATGATCGCCTTAGCTGGCGCCAAGAAATGGCGTCAATGATAATGGGTGAGACATGAAACATAGACGCTCCAACATTCTTTCCATTCTTTGATAAGGTCATTCGGAACTAATACTGTCTTTGCTATGAGGTTTTGCTGCACAAAAATTTCTGGATTTTGTTTGCAGACAAGATTTGTGATCTACCGGGCTTTATTTGCCGTCATTTTTTGATCGATAAAATTTTCCGAAATAGATTTACGGACATTCCTTTTTGCTATTTTTTGCGAATTTCTTCGGCGTGGCGACAGTTGAAGACAAGCACTTGAGGATGAGACATTTGAGGATGGCTATTCGAGTACGGACATTTGAGGACGGGACATTTGAAGACGGCCATTTGCGAACGGGACATTTGAGGACAAATGTTTCGTCCTCAAATGTCCCATCCTCAAATGTCCGTCCTCAAGTGCCCGTCCTAAAATGTCAAGTCCTCAAATAGCTATCTTCAAATGTCTCATCCTCAAGTGCCCGTCCTCAACTGTCGCCACGCCATTTCTTCCACCAATTTTGTTCGGATAAATTTTTTTGATTCAGATTTACTGACTTTTCTTGCTGTTAAATTTGCTCAAATTTTCATAACCACCGTGTTTTGAAAAGCGTGAAATCTAAACCTGAAAAATGAAAATTTTTCAACTCTGTATCTTAGCTTGAATTCAATTTCCAGAATTTCCTTTCGATCCACTTCCATTTACAAATTGTGATAAATGTTGATGTTATATAAGCTATAGTTGTTGGTAGAGTTGGCAAGGAAGATAGTACCTCCAGGGGTCTATTACTCCACTTGTGTAAATGTAACTGTAAATGTAAAAATTTTTGCATTTACATTTACTTCTACATTCACAGCCAAATTTGGGAGCTGAACCGGTCCCCAGGATTAAAGAAATATTATTTTTAATTGATTGAAATTCTGAAAAATCATCGGTTCGGCGAACTCTACTATTTAGGATCTAAAAAAACATATCCTATCTTTGTACCTCAAATGTTCCGTCCTCAAATGTCCCGTTCACAAATGGCCATCCTCAAATGTCTCATCCTTAAGTGTTCGTCTTCAATTGTCGCCACGCCGAATTCGACACCAAAAATCTTTCTTTTTTCCAGATTTGGGAAAAGATACTTGCTCCTTGTACGAAGTAACATAATTTTTTTAGTCCACCAAAAAATCCTTGCTTTCATCTCTCATGGAGGTGAATTAACAGCATTGCTGAAGCAACCGTCACTGGAGTTCCATTCATTTGTATTCCCTTATTTCGCACAACCTCGAAATGGTCTTGTTGTCAAATACAGAAAAGTTGGTGTCAATTTCAACAAACAAGACGTCGCGGATGGAAAACTAATAGAAGCTTTGCATCAAGTTTTGGACAGGTCATTTTGTCTAGGATTCAACAAAAAATTTTTAGCTACCGTCAAAACTCTAAACGTCTTTCTTCCATGATCAAAGACAAACTCATGTTTGCTGATGATCGATCAATAAACTATGTAGAATTTGCTACAAAATTTGGAAATGACAATAATTTGGATATGCTCGGAAGACATTTGAATTTTGTCCAATTTTATTGCTCGGATATAATTTGGCCATTTATAGGACTAGTTTGAGTAGTACTGTATGTTTTGTATAGACTTGTTAGGTTTGTATTAGGGAAAGTGTGTTGGCTTTATTAGATGACAAGAATCAAAAATGAAAAATTTTTATTTTGGATAAAAATTGGCATAACTGAATAAATATGGCAGAATTACACAAGTGTCCCATTCTTTTTCCAACTATCTGAGTTCATTTTCTATAGAATATATAAATTAGATTTGATTAAAAACGATAAATATTTACTGATGGAGTGGAGTCACTTTTTGAGAGTGCACCCGCTTCTCTTGAAAATTCCAAGAAAACCTGAAAATTTCGAACAGCGTTTTAGATTTTGAAACGAAAAATACTTGTTCCAAAGTAGTTTGAGACAGAGAATAGTCAATTATATGCAACGGTTCGCAAATTTCTTCCATTTTTGTGAATAGAGTCGACCAAGTTTGGTTTTCAGTGCGCTTGATTTCGAAGTTGAGCTGCATAACATGCTCCTCCTAAAACCGGTATGGCTCAAAATTTAGAATCCGAAATTTAGAAAATCAAAATTAGGCTTAGGCCTATTGTTTAGGGCTTAGGTCTAGGCCTTAGGCTTAGACCTTAGGCTTAGACCTTAGGCTTAGACCTTAGGGCTTAAGCTTATGCCTTAGGCTTGGGCTTAGGCTAAGCCTAATTTTGGGTTAGAATCCCTAAAACTTTTATGCAAATTTTTGACAATTTATCCCACCTACCTTAAGTATTGATCCTGGGAATATCCGACATATCTCCTTTTTAGCTTGTTTTGCATATTCCTGAGAATCCAGCCTCACTAACAACGTATATCCAGCTCCATATTTGCTCTTGATGTGTTGCGGACTTCCCAAACATTTGAACTGTCCGTAGACCATAATTGCTAGGTTGGTACACAGGGCTTCACATTCTTCCATGGAATGGCTAGTCAAGATGAGACTAGAGCCGAATTCTCGAACTTTTGCCAAAATATCCCATATAACTCGCCTAGCTTTTGGGTCTACCCCAGACGTGGGTTCATCGAGTAGGAGGACATCTGGCATGCCTACCAAGGCCATGCCCAAGCTAAGTCGGCGTTTGTTGCCACCGCTAAAAATGATTGCCCTCATAGATAAAAATTGGATGCGCATCAAAATGCATAATGATTAAAATACATAATGGGTTTAGGACCTAGGCTTAAGGTCTTAGGTCTCAAACCTTAGGCTTAGGCCTTAGGTCTCAGGCCTTAGGCATGGGCTTCTTACCATTATGCATTATAATACACCTGCATAAAAATTATCGTGTACCTATAAGTTTTGATTTGCCTTTTTGCATACATTTCTATCCCGATACTACTAATAATTGAGTCAACAATTTGGGGGATTTCTGCTTCAGGTATGCCTCTAATCCGTGCAAACATGTATAAAGTTTCTTCTCCGCTGAGTTCTTTTATAATAGCATCGTATTGCGGACAGTAACCGATCATTGCTCCGGCCTGATAGTAAAAATAGTAAAAAATGTTTTTTTGATTCACTTACCTCTCTCCAATTGCTTCTTACACTATAACCTTGTATAAAAGCATCTCCGGACGAAACTGCATTTTCTCCGGTGAGCATTTGGAAAGTGGAGGTTTTTCCTGCCCCATTCACACCTAAATTTATGACATTGTCGTCCGAAAAAAGCTGAAGTCTACCTAATAACCCAAAACAGTCGCTATTATCCACATGGAAACTGATTCCCTTGACAGCATTGAAATTTCCGTACCATTTCTTCAAATCCTTGACCAAAACTGGCACTTCATTAGGTGCCATTCTTTGTAGGGCTTCTTTTTCTCTAATCACGTCCATATCTTCCACCGATTGGGTGTTATCCTCAGAATGGGCCAACAGACCCTAAAATTTGCATATTTTAAACAAAAAAATGAACTTTGGCTGATGAACAATTCTTCACTATCTTTTTTGAGTCTCATTCCCATCCGGTTCGAAATTCCCCCATCTGCCAGGTAGATTTGTAAGGGAGGAGGAGGCAAAAATTTCCAACTCCGTCACATTTTTTTATAGGAGGAGCAGGGAAAATGAATTTTTTGATATTATTTTTGACAATGAAACCGTGGCAGAAACCTATGGTTCCCTTGTGAGAGGAGTGTGGGTGGGGGGAGGGTACAAAACCTAAAGCGTACACTATTATCACTTTTGTTCCCTTTCAATTTCGAAATCCAATTATTTTCTAAAGCAAATGTCACAATCCAATATAAAACACCTTCGACCGCCAAAAATAATACAACATACAAAGCACCTTTTTGTCCGAATGATGAGAATACGTTATTGATATAAGCTCTTTCTGAAACAAATTTATGATTGAGGTTTGGAATAGAAAAAATTTACCACTAGTTGTACCACAACAACTTTTTGCTATTTGAGCATCACTTGAACAAACAACTTTTTCGCAAGCGATTCGGCCATATTCGTTATTATAAATTTTGATGAGGCCGTTGCTGAGGGCATATGTTGGGAAGAATAGAGAAATGAAGACTTCCAAAACGTGGGCTGTGCTATCGCTGCTTATACCTTGAACGATGGGCACGGCGATGTTGCCGATCATACCTAAAATAGAGATTTTGAACAAAACATGCCCAATTTGTTAGCCCATCCTTTTTGCTATGATACCTGAAACAATATTGAACAAAACAATCATTGTATACCCTCGAGGTGCTGAATTAAATAAGAAAGAAAATGCATAGACTAATGGTATTGAGCACCACCCATATAATAAGAAAACTAGTACAACTGAAATTATGGCGCCGAAATTGTGTATATACTCCTGAAAATTTTTGATTTTTATAAAAGGAGTAGTGATGTAGCCAGGAAGGTGGGAGTCCGGAAGAAGCTGTAGTATAGCAGGTACGCGGGCAGTATTGTACGCGTACCTACTTGTATTTAAGTGTATGTATTGTACTAATAAAGTCAGTTGTTAATAAAGTATTCCTGTAGTAGCTGTCTGCCACATCATATGGAGGTCCCAAACGATCTAACCCTGCCAACCATGGAATGCATCGAGAAAATGCGAATTTTGATCTACGAACTGGATAAACAAATCGACTAGTTAGAAGACAGCCTCAAGAAGGCCAACAAATGGAGAAGTGGCGGAAATCGTAAATCCGTCGGTAAAGATTTTTAAACAAGGATTAATTGAGCATATTACGTCTGAAAAAGCCGAGAAGCCCCAAATATCGAAGGACGAACTTCCAAATGAAGAAATCAAAGAATTGTCATACACACCATCTCCTCCTCATGAACCATCTCCAAGAAGAGGGCCAACTCCGACAAGAATTTTCCATGAAAAACCTTTCGAAATCAGGACGAACGCAGTCCCAAGAATGTTGCTCAGCGGAAGAACTCTGGGAAGAAGCTACCAAAGGTTATTAATACCGTCTAGGACCAAAAGAAGCCCAAAATATGAACCTACTCCAACTAGGAGCCGAATCCCTCGAAGAACTCCTCCACGAAGCCCTCGAAGAAATCCTTCACGAAGCCCTCGAATAACCCCGCCAAGCTCCACCAGAAGGACTCCATCCAACACCGCACTAAGAACTCTACCAAGCTCCTCACGAAGGTCGCCACCAAACTCCATCCGAAGCTCTCCGCCAACCTTAACCAAAAGAACACGTCCCAACTCGATAAGAAGAACTCCTCCGACCCGTACGTCTGCCACATCATAGAGCTGTAAACCCCTTTCGGGGCAAAGTAGCTAAAAAACGACTCAGAACTGCTCATTCCTTTCGGAAAAATTTTATATTCTGTCCTGGAGCCCAACCCATACTCTTTGGTTTACAAATCCTACCTTAACATTAAAAATAGCAAATACAATCACAAACGACGCCACCGGAATCAAATAGCTTATACCATCCCAAAGTGCTGTAGTCAGCCAATACATCCAGGGTCTAATACCCGCCATCATCTGTAGATGCTTTGCCTTCTTCTTCCTTTCACGAATTAGAAAACTAGCGTATCCAGACACGACTAGACTTATAGAGACAACTACCGCATAAGCAATCAGACTTGAGCTTGTGCTGGTTGTGTTATCATTTTTAAGCTTATCTCCACTTGTTGGTGGGAAGGGGTGATTGATCACCTAAACAGTGAATTTCAACAATTGAAGGGATTGGGGTACTTGAAAATTGATTGAGGACAGGGTCTCGGATAAATAAGTTCTCAATAACATGGTATCTGCCATGCTCACTGCCAAAGGTGGTGAGTGTAATCCGAAGTTATTGAAAAGCGCTAAAATTCAGATAAATAAAATTTTTGGTAAACAAATTACCTTTGATATCACCCAAATTCATGGGTAAGAATCCTAAGGGGTTATGAAGTCCGAATGTCCGGGTGCCTTGCTAAAAAGTTATTTTATATAAAAAATTTGAAAAAAACTTACATTTTTAGTATCCGTGACGATATCACTATAACAAGAGTTTTCACTCGAAGAGTTGTATGTTTGAACATAAACTCCAGGATTAGTATCATTGATTACTTTTTGGACATAGCTAAAATGATTGATAAATAAAAAAAATTCAATCAAGCCTAGGCTTAGGCTTAAGCTTAGGCTTAACCTTAGATTTGGGCTTAAGCTTAGCCTATGCTTAAGCCTAAGCTTAAGCCTAAGCCTTTAGAGAATATTTTTCCATTGGAATCTTGTTGATTTCGTCTCCCCAGGGGGAAGAGTTCCAAAAGTACTCTATTCTCATCCCCCCAAGCTATTCTAAAAGCCAACTTACTTCTCAAATCTCATATTAGTCATGTCCCAATTTGCTTGATCCACGACAAAAACATTTGCCGGTTTACCATCTTTTGCGTAGACACCCAAATTTATTGCCAGCGGATCTTGTTCTTTAGCATCAGGGATTTGTTTTGAGCCCCAAATGAACAAGCCGAGATAAACAACGGGAATAATGAGTTGAGGAATAAATTGAGTCCATTTTCGGAGGAAATAAATAGCTCGTTTGATGAACATAGCCTTGAAATGCTGTAGGTAATAAGCAGATCCGGTGAGGGTATTGGTATTTCGGGCTCCTAAAAAAAGTTTAAGAATGAAATTAGGTGGAAGGATGGGTGAGTAGCTCACTTTTCAGCTGATTTAGATCTTTTTCTTCATCACTGTCTACTCCAAAATCACCTTCTTCCTGCTTTTTCTTCGAATTTGCTACCTCATTTACTCTAGAAAATCAATTTTTAATTTTTTTTTAATCTCAAAAATTGATTTTTTCATACTTCAAGAAAACTTCTTCCATAGTAGTTATCGACACCCCAAAACTTTCAATTCCCAACTCATTCTGCTTCGTCTCCAATACCCGAAACATCTCCGGAAACCGCGGTCTGCTTTGAGCTGACAATAAATAAGAAGCTTCTGCGCCAACTGCGGCATGCATTTCGGCATCTGGGCTGAAATGCCGGAGAAGATTTAGAGTATTCGAGTAACATTGCTGTAGGTTGGATAGTCCTCGGTTGAAGACGACGACTAGATGGTATCCAGCACCATAGAGATTTTTCAAGAACATGCTCGATCCGCAACATTGGAGTTCTCCATGAGACATGATAGCGATTCGGTCTCCAAGCAAGTCGGCTTCTTCCATATAGTGAGTGGTGCTAAAAATTTTCATCCGGGTTTCTCGATGTCATATCCAGTTTCGGAGAAGGAGGAGGAGGAGGGGATATCAACCTGAGATACTGACCCAAAAAAGCCAAAATTATAGAGAAGCTTCAAAATTTTGGGTTGAAATTTGAAATTTTTTTTGGTAGGGATTGCTTTTGATACCCTCTTATAGTTTCAACCTAATCTGGAAACATTTTTTGACTTACAGCAACATGGTTCTATTCTTCTTTTCTTGTTGAATCAAAGTCCAGGTTTCATGCCTTGCCCCTGGGTCCATTCCAGACGTCGGTTCATCCAGCATTACGATCTACAAAAGTCATTTCGTTTTATCCCATTTTTACCCCGCTTCCTACCTCAGAACCTCCAATCAGAGCTATGGCCAAAGATAATTTTCTTTTTTGTCCACCAGACAAAGCTCCAGATTTGAAATCTTTTTTAAAATCGATCTTCAATCTTGTCAAAATGTCCATAGCCTCTGTCGGATCCCATGGCCGATTTTTTAGCTAAATTTTAAATTTTAGAAAAAAATCTTTATAAAAAATACGGAGCTCTTTCCCTTGGGGAGATACAATCAACATGATTCCAAAAACTGATACTTTTTTGTAGTAATTTTATGGAAAAATATCCTCTAAAGGCTTAAGCATAAGCTTAGGCTTAAGCATAAGCTTAGGCTTAAGCATAAGCTTAGGCTTAAGCATAAGCTTAGGCTTAAGCATAGGCTTAGACCTAGGCTTAGGCTTGGGCTTAGGATTAAGCTTAGGCTTGGGCCTAGGCTTAACCTTAAGCTTAACCTTAGGCTTAATCTTAGGCTTAAACCTAGACCTAAGCCCAAGCCTAAGGTTAAGCTTAAGCTTAAGCTTAGGCTTAGGCTTAGGCTTAAGCATAAGCTTAGACTTAGACCTAGGCTTAGGCTTGGGCTTAGGATTAAGCTTACAAGGCTTAACCTTAGACTTGGGCCTAGGCTTAACCTTAAGCTTAACCTTAGGCTTAATCTTAGGCTTAAGCCTATACCTAAGCCCAAGCTTAAGGTTAAGTCTAAGCTTAAGCCTAAGCCTAGGCTTAGGCTTAACCTTTGTCTTAGGCTTTGGCTTAGGCATAGGATCGGGCTTGGGCTTAGGCTTAAGGTTAAGCCTAAGCCTAAGCCTAAGCTTAAGCCTAAGCCTAGGCTTAAACTACTTCAAAAAAGTATCAGTTTTTAGAATCCTGTTGATTGCGTCTCCCCAGTGGGAAAAGCTCCAAAATACCTACCTTGCAAAAGAACTCCAAATGCTCTATAACCGTCAAATTATTAAACAAAATATTATATTGTGGACAAAGTCCCAAAGATTTTCGAATTTGTGGCAGGGCGTTTCGGATATCAAAGTTATTGATGTAAGCAGTGCCAGAGGTTGATGGGATTACACCTGAAATATATAAATTTTGAATAAGATGCAAGAAGAAAACCTGTTAGCATAGAAAATGTGGTGCTCTTTCCGGCACCATTATGCCCTAGCAAAGCTGTTAGCTGACTATGGTATAACTTGAGGTTCAATTCATTTACTGCCAATTTTTCGCTTTCTTCTCCCTTAAATTTTAATTTTTTTACAATTTTTTAAAAAAGCCTACAAATTTGCATTCGAAGACTTTCTTCAGCAAGCTTGCTCCATAAGTTTTTGATAGATTTACTATGTTAATCGTAGGATTTAGCGGGGGTTCTTTTTCTATACTAGAATTTTGACTCCACGAATTATTTCCGACTTGTTCTTCCATCGAGATCACACGGTTCTTTTTCCACCCGGGGAACCAGTACGATGGCTAAAAACGATTATGCTTAGAAAAATCGTAAAAATTTTGATACCAGAACAAAGAACCACGGGCGTTGAGCTACCCCTTCACCACTGGGATTGACCGCTTCTACATAGCCTGTTAGGAGGATGAGTAGGACTCCATCAATGAATAACATTAAAATTAGATCAATCATTGTTAGTTGTTCATCCGGAGATACGGATTTTCCAATACTACTCCATTTTAGTCCGTTTCCTAAATTTGTTGGAAGAGGTAAGAATCATGGAGGAATGAAGGGTTAGTTGAGCTGACGGATGTTGGGTCAAATAAAAATTTTGGAGCTCTTTCCCTGGGGAGATGCAATCAACATGATTCCAAAAACTGATACTTTTTTGAAGTAGTTTTATGGAAAAATATCCTCTAAAGACTTAGGCCTAGGATTAAGCCTAGGCTTAGGTTCAAACCTAGGCCTAAGCCTAAGGTTAAGCCCAAGCCTAGGCTTAGGCTTATGCCTAGGCTTAAGCTTAGGCTTAACCTTAGGCCTAGATTTAGACTTAAGCTTAACCTTAAGTCTAGGCCTAAGCCTTTAGAGGGTATTTTTCCATAAAATTACTTCAAAAAAGTATCAGTTTTTGGAATCCTATTGATTGCGTCTCCCCAGGAGAAGAGCTCCAAAATTTTTTATAGACAACCTCCAACAAATCCGGATTTTTGAGAGGGTTATCCAAATTATAAATACCTTGCGTCTCATATTGAGCCAAAATTCTCAACGCCAAAGACAATGCAATATTCGGATTGATACTATTAAACATTCGTATCCCTTGTGAATATGGTGCGTTAGTATCATAAGATGTAAAGATTGTAGACCAAAAATATAAAACCATCCAGCCGAAAACCGCTACCAAAGTTGCCGCTGTGCCTAAAAAACTCTTGACCTAAAAATTCTTTATCCACCTACCAGATTGAAAAAACGTTGAGATCCAAAATCCGAAGTAAAGCGCATCAAATGTATAAAGCAAATACACAATCAAGGAGATCGATGGGTCGGATTTTGTCGTTAGGATGTAGGTAAAAACTGTTAATATAACTACCAAAAATAGCATTTTTGCATAATTGACAATAAAATATCCGAGCCAATGAACCCATTGAGAAAGACCCATCACTTTCATATATTCCTAAAATTGATGAAATTTTCATAAAATATGATTCTTTTCCTTGCCTTTAGTCGATTTTCTTTTTCCATAACAATTGATCTGACTACATAAATCACACTGGATAGGTAAGAAAATACGATTATTATAGGCAGAAACAACGAGCCGATTTCAATAATTTTTGTTTTATATTCGGGAAATGGAAAACGTTGGAGCTAAAAAAATTTGAATTTTCAAAAAGTTGATCCGGACTTACAAAGAGTTGATCAGTTTCTTTGGCATCTAAAGGATCATTTTTTAAATAATGCATGATGGACATATCCACAGCACGTTGTAGCGTCAAAAATCCTTCTAAAAACTCAATTTTGATCTACAGGATGGCGCACAAAAAACCGGACACTTAAAAAAAATTTTAAATATAGTTTATCTAGCAAAAAACAACAATAATAATTATTCAAAATGACCTTAAAAGTTCCACTAAGCCTAAGCCTAGGCTTAGTGGGACTTTTAAGGAGGTCATTTGTTTTTTGCTAAGTAAACTATATTTAAAATTTTTTAAGTATCCGGTTTTTGTGCGCCACCTTGTACTTTTAATCACTCGTATACCTCTCCAATATCCCGGATCTCCACCGGCAATATCATCCTTATTTATAGGACCAGAGAAAATTCCAACAGCAAAAGATTCGCCAGTACTCCAAAATCCGTCCATCCGTCTATGCGAATTAGAAAGCCGGATTTTATACTTGATGTTGGTAGTCGTATTAGGGTTTTGAACGAAGTCGTTTTCAAAAACTATCCCGGCTAAAATTGTTCTGTCAATGCAATTTTTTATGATTTCTTACCCATTAAAGGGTTGTTGCATTGATCAGTAAAGCTTGTCTTAATATAGTCTACCAAGTCATCTTCATTACCAAAACCTACAAAAAATTCTAATTGTTATTATGTCATTTTATACCTGTTACATTAGCAGAAACTTTTAGAACAATATTAGGTACAACACTTTGGTTCAAGTTATCCACCGCATAACGCATCTAAAAATTCGATCAAAAAATTGAAGCTGTAGGTGGTTGAGTGTAGCCCAGGAACGAAAAAATGGGTGATAGCACCCAAAATCATCCACCCATCACCCAAATCACCTACAATCACTCACTGAGTGATGATGAGTGATAATGGGTGGTTCACCAGTGAATGATGTCACCCATTGGGTGATGGGTGGGTGAATTTTTGAAAAATTGTATTTTTTTTCAGAAAATTGTATTTTCTCGTATTTCCTGAGCTTTTTAACGCAATTGAGTAATTTTGGGTGTAATCACCCAAAATCACCCATCACCCAGTGGGTTAATCATCTACTATCACCCATCATCACCCAGTGGGTGATGGATGATGCCACCCTGGGTGACGGTACCTTTTCGCCCCGTAGTGTAGCCTGGAGTTTATGCTTTATAGGAAACAGTCGTTAAGGAGGCTCTCTCGATGAGAACCTGGTCTGTTGTTAGAGTGTCTTGTATTGTGTGAACTCAAAAAATAGTTGCTAGGTTTTTTTCTTACATACAACACCCTACAACATCAGATACAACTCCCTATTGGGTCACATGAGGGCGCCCATTATTGTGATTTCTCCCATTGAGGTAGTACCCCCTTCTCCAATCAAAAAAAGACAAAGTTGAAATCTAAAAAACATACCACTACACGTTTCATAATCTCATCAATTACTGGATTTAATGGAGCATAAGCTATATTCATCAGGACTTCATAATTTGTTCTCGAATTGATGACATACTCCAGAAACGGACATTTTGTTAGTGTTCCAAGTTTCAAAATATCTTGATCCAAAATTGAGTCCTATAAAATAAAGATCTGAATTTGATAATAAAAAAACTTACATCATGCGAAGGTCCTAGCAAATCCATAGCAGTCCCAGTAATAGGCCAATTTGGATAGTAGGTGATGTTATGAGATTTTTCGTATTTGCTCCGAAGCTAAAATTATAAAAAAATGGGGTCGAAGTGATAGAGTTTACTCCTATTAGAAGGCCAAAACTGCTTCCTAGTAGAAGTATTGGCAGCAAAAATTCGACGGCAGTAAAAACAGGAGATCGTATTTGAGTTAGGAAATTTTTCCATAGCAAAAGTTTTAGTTGAGCAAACCAACCCATTGCTAGAATTAGATGGACACTATATTGGGCTAAAAAGTTTTCAAATTTTCAAACGATGTGAACATTCAACTTCTAAAAAAACCGAATGACCTCATACAAAATTTCTTCTACCAAATAAGTGTCTTACTAGATTCTTTTATGTCTGTAAATTTACTATCATGTGTTTCAAGATTTCACATCTTATTCACTTCAAAAACATTTTCCATATCTTTAGATGTCTAAAAAAGTGCACGACTAGCACGTTTTTTAATGGCTAGCACACTTTTCTCATTGTGTAAATACGATAAACGTCATATCAGCCTATGAATAACAATAAAATGATGTACATCAGGGGTAGTCTTCTCTTCATTTTAAGCTAAAAACGTACCAGGTGAGCACAAGTACAAAATTGGAACAAAATAAAAAATTGGTGTCTAGAAAAAGATAAAGATGGCTATGAAAAATTTAAAGACTCGTCATTAATAATTCTATTGTTTAAAAGTTGCAAAAATGATTATTATGCTAATTTGAAATTTTTTGTGCTTTGGTTAGTTTATAAACAATTAGCATATAGACACATAGTCGGAGGGCCAACCCCCCCCCCCCCCCACACACACATACACATCCATATTTTTTGAAATTACCCGGAATATTCTTTTCAGAAAAAATACAAAAAACAATTTTCCTCCATCATACCGAAAAAATCCTACTTTTTGAAGGTTAGGAGCTGTGTGCAGTTAAAATTTATAGAGGTTTATAGGTCACAATTTATAGGTCAAAATTTATAGATCCTAAATTTGGCACTATAACTTTCGCTACAAATCTCGCCACACTAACTTTCGCCACGATAACTTTCGTCACGTAACTTTCGCCACATAACTTTCGTCACGATAACTTTTGTCACCTAATTTTCGCCACTTTCGTGTCAATAAACATTTAATTTCAGACTAATTGAGTTGCCTGATTGCAATAAATATGTATATTGACACGAATGTGACGAAAGTTACATGGCGAAAGTTATGTGGCAAAATTGATGTGGCGAAAGTTATGTGACGAAAGTTGTCGTGGCGAACATGAAACGTGAAGAAAGTTATGGTGCCCTAAATCTGTAGAAACCTAAATTTATAGGATGACTCAATTTATAGATGTTACAATTTATAGTAGGACTAAATTCATAGTCGATCGAAATTTATTTTTTCGGATTCTGGATTTTGGATTCTGATTCTGGATTCGGATTCTGGATGTTGGCCCCTTAGGCTAGGTTCCCCAGCTGGTCTACCCTCTCCGGTTTAGGATAGCTTCACCTCCGATGAAATGAGGCATCTTAAATTGGACTCAATTTTGCTGAATAACAACTAGATTTTATTGAAAACGACCCAGATTTCATTAAAAAAATCTTTTCTTCTGCGACGAAGCGCACAAAATATGCTTTTTCCTAGTCAGAAAATGACATTTTTGATATGTTCATAGGTCGGCAAGGGGGAAGTCTCCCCTTGACCCATGCACTCATGGACCCAAAATTGAGGGAGAACCACCGCATGGACCCCGCCGAACATATGAGGTGGTCCATAAAAAATGGGTGTCAGAAGACTACCTCACGCTAAAAAAAGGTTCATTTTTTTAAAATCTTAGCAGAATTTACTGAGGTGGTGGGGGACCACCTCATCGGGGGTCCCCCCCCCCAATCCCCACCTTGCTGACCTATGGGTATGTTACATCAAACATGCGTGTTTGGAATAAAAATGGAATTAATCAATTGATTTTTGTTTTATATAAAATTGCAAACATAGAGCTCTCTAAGCTGAAAAGGCAAATGATCGAAACCTTGTCTAACTGGATCGATCATTGCAAGACCACCATTGGAGTATTGAACAAAGAAGTTGAGCGGTAAATATCTTTATTAACTAATACAAGGTGTATCGAAAAAAACGGAATTTGAGCGATTTTTTAATGCTTTTTCGACCCGAAATTTTTTTCTTCAAAAATCCTACAAATGACCCATATTGGGGTAATTTTATGTTGGGAAATCGATTGCGCGCATTCCCGAAGCTTGAAAATACTTCCAGATTTGTATTTTTAGCTTTTTTGTATTTTTACCCAGATTCAGGAATATAAGTGCGTAAATTTTTATTTTTAGCTTTTACACACTTACTTTCCTGAATCAGGATCTGGAAACCATTTTCAAGCTACGGAAATGCGCGCAATCGATTCCCCGCATAAGATTACCCCTATATGGTTCATTTTTGAAGAAAAAATTTGGGTCGAAAACACATGAAAAATCGCTCAAATTCCGGTTTTTTCGATACACCCTGTATATCACAATTTATAGATCCAATGAACAATTGAAGGCCAATAAATAGAAGGAAAAGAGAATCGACGAAGTGAAGAAGACTAGGCAATTGTTAGAACAGAGAACTAGCTATCGTACTTCATCAACTCACAGGAAACCAAGCAGCCATCCAAGGAAGTGAAGCGACATAAGGGTCTTACGAAGCGTCCAGGCGGACAATAGTCAGCAGTTCGATCTTATTTCACATTCCCGGGTACCTGTATATTAACTGATGTTATTTTTTGTTTCATAAAAGAGTTCACCTTTTTAATTGGAAGTACCATTTGTGCACTTTTAAAGTGTTTTTGAGTCGGAAATGACGTTGAACCATTCAAATAGTTATCGTTTAAGACATTGAAGTAGTTTAGCACATGGAATTTTTTGAGCAGGAACATTATACCCGTTGCGATTACAAATGGGTCTATGAATTCGGCCTTCTTTGTTGATACAGCTAAAAGTCAGTTATAAGTTTTTTCAGTAAAAAAAATTTCGAACTTTGGCAAAAAAATCAAATTTGAACAAAAATCGAATTTAATTCAAAAAATCGAATTTTGTCCAAAAAAGAAATTTGTTATAAATTTGAATTCTGGATAAAAAATCGGGAACTAGTATCGATTAGTTATCCCACTGAAAGTGAAATTTTTCGAAAATTTTTTTTGCATTATCTTGAATGACCCTCTAGGGGTAATTTTATGCGGGGAATCGGAATTTCACATTTTCGAGACCTAAAAATCTTTCCCCGAATCAAGAAAAGGTTTGTTATAAAAGGCATGTGATTCTTGTCAAAATCACATGCCATACGTCATATAAATAGCCTTTTCTTGAAAGATTTTCAGGTCTCGGAAATGTGAAATTCGGATTCCTCGCATAAAATTACCCCATAGAGGGGTCAATTCCAGATGGCGAAAGAAAAATTTCACGTTTAGTGGAATACCTAATCGATACTAGTTCCGGAAAACTTTTTTTGAGATAAAACACATCGCTCCTTGTGAAGTGTGTTTGTAACTTACCGCTAGTCCTTAAATAAGTAACACAAAAAACAAAGATAAGAATTGCGCATGAAGCAACTTGATTTGCCGAATCCTAAAAACTCCAACTAACTCTTAAAAGAAAAATTTCACACTTGCCAAAATAATTTTTTCTCTTGATAACAGTCTTTCAAACATTGCAATAAAGTATTTTAGCTCTTGGAGCTGTCGTTTGTCGAAATTGGAGCTTTCTTCATCAAGAATAATCGCCTTGTGAAGTGTGTTCGATGTATTAAAAAGTTCATGCACTCGAACATTGAGATTGTTTCGTATACAGACTTCGAGATTTCGTTTCAAAATATACAGTTGTCCTATCTAAAATCTATAATTTAGTGACCGCATAAAAGCCCAAAATTTGGTCGTTTGATGTTTTGAAATTTTTTATGTTTTCGAGGATTTCTCCAGACATACAAAGCCAATCCTGATAGTTTTGGTGTCGTTAGAAAACTGGATTTTGTAGCAATCGAATGACACCAAAATCATGCCCATAACTGGTTGCGGAGATATTGCATAATTATTTAAAAATGTCGAAAAAACTCACATTATTGGCTAATTATGCAATAACTCCTCAACCAGAAAGAGTTATGTCATAATTTTGGTGTCATTCGATTGCTACGAAATCCAGCTTTCTAATGACACCAAAACTATCAAGATTATTGGCTTTGTATTTCCGGAGAAATCCTCAAAAACATCAAACGACCCAAAATTTCACCTTGGATATCAATTCGAGTAATCTTTTATACAATACAATAAATTCCTGTGAGCCACTGATTGCTGTAACAGTGAACACATTTATAGATTTTTTATTCAACATTGACACAGACTTGCCACATTCTTGGATAAAGGATTGAGTATAGACATAGATGTAAGAATCTATAAGACTTCGTACACTTATATTTGCGACTCCTGGGCCAAGCTCCTAAAACAAAAAACAACTATACAACAATCCTGAAATAATCGTCGTTTTTGAAACTTTCGATAATTGATTTGGAAAGATCATGAAAGATGGAGTATTTTTCATTTTTAGGACAACCTCTGAATCGTTATAGTTTTCGAGATAATTGCGTTTGAAATTTGAATTTGTGTACATGTTTTCGTTGTAATACATAAACTTTTTTGAATTGTTTGCACTAAAATCGTCAAATTTCAATGTAAATATCTTTACTATTGTAAATTATGAATTGGTAACGTTTAAAAATAATTAATTTTTCATTTTTTTGAGCAAAAAAAACAATTTTTGTGCAAAAAACTTGAAAAAGTGCATGTTTTCGTTGTAATAAGCAAATCTTTTCAAATTTTTTGCACAAAAATCGACTTTTGTGCTAAAACAATGAAAAATCAATTATTTTTAAACGTTAACAATTCATAGTTTACAATAGTAAAGATATTTGCATTTAAATTTGACGATTGTAGTGCAAACAAATTCAAACAAGTTTGTGTATTACAACGAAAACATGTACACAAATTCAAAATTTCAAACGCAATTATCTCGAAAACTACAACGATTCAGAGGTTGTCGTAAAAACGAAAAATGCTTCACTTTTCATGGTTTTTTCGAATCGATTATTTTTATATGGTTTTTCCGAGTGGGCTGGTTCTTTAGAAAGAAAGTATAAAAATCATGCCTCAAGCACGTTGAAGAATTCACTGCAAAAGGAGATTTTTCTTAAATCGGTGCTAGCCCACTGATCGAACATCAAAATGTGGTATGTTGCCCTAAAAAATTTTCAGCAATATTTAACAAAAATCATCAATAGTACCTCGGATTGGTCATGATGAAAAAAGTGTCCATGATTGTGCCAAAAATGGACTTTCTTCCACGCGATTGAGTAGTAGTAGCCAATGCCTAAATTCATATATTGCTTTCCTGGCCCTGATTCAGGAAAAATTTGGTTATTAAAGCGAAAATTAGCATTTTTCTTTCATAACCCCCATTGGGTTGTTTCAAAATTTTTCGAATTTTTTACATGAAAAAAATTTTTTGGACCCGAAAATTTTTTCTAAAAATGACCCCTATAGGGATAGTTTTATGCGGAGAATCGATTGCGCGCATTCTCGAAACGTGAAAACGCCTGATTCAGGGAAAAACAGTGTCTTTATTGAAGCGAAAATCGAAAAATTTAGATTTATCGAGGAAAATAGACTCTCTAGGGGTAGTTTTATGCAGAGAATCGATTGCGCGCATTTCCAAAGCCTTCTCTGGCCATGATTCAGGGAAAATTGGGTTTTTGAAGCGAGAATTAGCATTTTTCAAAACCCAATTTTCCCTGAATCAGGGTCGGGAAAGCATTTTCAGGCTTTGGGAATGCGCGCAATAGATCAAATTACCCCTAGAGAGTCTATTTTCCGCGAAAAATCTAAATTTTTCATTTTTGCTTCAATAAACACTCCGTTTTTCCCTGAATCAGGGTCAGGGAAGCGTTTTCATGCTTCGGAAATGCGCGCAATCGATTCCCCACATAAAATTTCTCCTATAGAGCTCCTTTTTAGAAAAAATTTTCGGGTCCGAAAAATTTCATGTAAAAATCCGGAAAATTTTGAGACAACCAAATAGGATAGTCGTAAAATGAAGATTGAAGGCAAATATAACCTTATGTTTTAAGCTATTCTTCTCCAATTCCAGCCCCGCGGATATAACTGACTGGACTTGACTCTGCCAAAGTTGAATTCCGTTGATTCCCAAATGCTCACAAACAAAGACGAATGCATGACGGAAGGAGCGCATTTTCTGAATTTGAGCATTCAGCACCTTTAAAATGTTCATATTCGACGGTTGGTCCATCTCCAACAAAGCATTTAGCTTGATTTTCAATTCATTTCGAAAACCATCAAGCAATAGTCTCTTTGGTGAAATCTCGACGGAACCAAGGCGGTTTATACACATATTTGAGATTCCTTAAAAAGGACCAGTCAACTCGGAATAAAAAAGTTGCCATTTTTGTTGATATTCGGAAAGTTCATGAAAAATGGAACATTTTTTGTTTTTACAGCATGCTCTGAATCGTTGTAGTTTTCGAGATAATTGCGTTTGAAATTGCATGATTTCGTTGTAATACACAAACTTTTTTGAATTTTTAATAGATTTGTTAAATTTTCATAAAATTAACATTGTAACAGTTTTTTATAGCTAAATGAGACGAACAAAATGACACCAAAATTATCCAATTTGAAAATTGTTTTGGGTTATTGAAACGAAAACATGTATCAGAATTTTCGTTTCAATAACCCAAAACAATTTTCAAATTCGATAATTTTGGTGTCATTTTGTTCGTCTCATTTAGCTAGAAAAAATATCTATAATGTTCATTTTACGAAAAGTATAAAAATCGATTAAAATTTCAAATAAGTTTGTGTATTACAACGAAGAGCTTGTAACAAATTCAAAAGTTCAAACGCAATTATCTCAAATACTACAATGATTTAGAAGGTGCCGTAAAAACAAAAAATGCTCCATTTTTCATCAACTTTCCGAATATCAACAAAAATTGGCAACTTTTGTTCCTAGATGACTGGTCTTTAAATAAAATCGTGTAATTTTCGGTTGAAGAAAAAAAGACTACCCAAGGAAAGTTTGGTGATTTCAAAGACTTTTTGCGCGAGAAGACGTCTTCTCTCGAGCTCGGCCCATTGCTTGATATAGGTTTTCTCAACTTGGACCAAATTGCCGGTCGGTAGTAGATTTTGGAGTGATTCGAGTTGCTCAAAGATGGCGTGTGGAATGACCTTAAAAAGACAAATTTCAAATCACAACTATTGTAACGTTTTTTTCATGGCTAGCTTTACGAAAAATGTCGGCTACTTAAAGAAGTGGATAAGGGGCGCCAGCCCGATCTGGCAAGTTAAGCAACGTTGGGCCCGCATGTTCGATCTCACTAGGGCAAAAATTTTGATCTACAAACAATTTTTGCTCTATTCTTTGTAAGGAATGGTTTTTTGTATATCGAAATTTTTGCCCTAGTGAGATCGAACCTGAGGGCCCAACATTGCTTAACTTGCCAAATCAGACGGGCGGCTTCCTTATCCACTTCGCCAAGTAGCCACATTTTTCGTAAAGACATGAAAAATGTTATACCTGAATGATACGGCGAAGCCGTTTCTCCAATGCAGTATTGTAATAGTTGGATAAAACTGCGGCCTTTTCTTTGTCGATGCCGAACGCCGTGCGCAGAATGTTCGAAATCGAATCGGCCAGCTTCAAGAACACAAACTTCACAGCGAGTGCGTCATTCTTCAGAAGTTCCTCGAAACAACCCCTCCAACTAGGCAATAGTCCCCACAAGTAGGTGGAGTCGGTGCGTTGTTCAACCCTAGTTATAAAGCTTGGCTGGACGAGGCAAATATTTTTTAGGCGACTAAGATCTGCGACGACTAGCGAAAAGTATTGCTGCAATATGAGCATGGCAAATTGTTGTTGTAGTTCAGCGACCTAAAAAGAATTTAGATCAAGTGTGTCATCAAGACTGATGTAAGATAGGGCGAAAATTGGGAAAAGTTATCTTAAAATAATTTTTTCAAACTTTCGCGAAAAAGGAAAAAATTTGAAAAAATAATAAAGAGTGCATGACGTTGAGTGCTCGATGGACATGATGTCATGCCAATTGATCGTTTAAGCGGAATATCGGTGTACAGTGCGAGAAAAAGCCTGGAATGTCTTGTCGACATGGAAAAAGCTTGGATGTTTTGAAAAGATATAGAGGCTAATGGAAAAAAGAAAAAAAATTGAATTTGTTATTTGGATTCGGGGATATGTGGAATGAGAAAAATGTGAAAAAAATCGAAATTCCGATCGAAGATCAGAAGGGAAGGGTAGCATAAAAGGAGAGGTGATTCGAGAGCAGAATCCAGTTAGACCCCAAGCTGATCGTGAACTCGGTCAGGGAAGCAAAGCTTTTGGAATTTTTACTCTGACCTCATTGATTTTTGCCTCAAAATGCTCAATAATTTGTGGCGTTTCCGTGTCATTTGGATCGAGACTTTGAATCTGTGTCTGCATCAACTTGATCCAATCCGAAAGTTTGTCTAAAAACGGATTTTAAGCAGGAACAAGCAAAACCTTACCATTCCATGAACAATCTTGAAGCATCTGGCTGTTTATAAGCAGTACAATTTGGTCAAAGATATTGCAAATACGACTTTTGAGGCGGGTCGCATCTTCGGCTTTGTGTGCAATTATATACAAACATGACTGAAATAATGTCGGTTAGTAAAATTATACTGACTGATGAGGGTGCGCGCTAGCCATTCGGAAATCGCATTTCCGGACGCTAGCCACTCGGAAATGCGCTAGCGTCAGAAAATAGTACATTTTTCACAGTTTCTGAACGATTTCCGGACTGCTCGCGTCTGAAAATTCGCATTTCCAGACGACTAGAGTCTGGACACGATTTCCGGACGACTAGTGTCCGGAAATACTATAATTTGCGAACGGCTAGGGTGAATGCTAGCAGTCGTGAAACGCATTTCACGACGATTTCCGGACGCGAACCGTTCGAAAATTGTGAAAATGCACTATTTCCGAACGATTTCCGGACTGCTAATGTCATGAAATACTATAATTTCCGGACGGCTAGCGTTCAGAAATCGTCGTGAAATGCGTTTCACGGAGACGTGTCGATTGCGTCAAAAATTATTTACGTCAATTTTTGATTGCGTCAAAGATCAATTGCGTCATCCGACATTTGCGTCAATTTTTATTGCGTCAAAATTGACACAAATGTCTGTTGATGCAATCGAAAATTGACGCAATCAAAAATTGACGCAAATGTCTGTTGATGCAATCGAAATTTGACGCAAATGTCGGATGACGCAAATGTCTGTTGACGCAATCGAAATTTGACGCAAACAAAAATTGATGCAAATGTTGGATGACGCAATTGACTTATGACGCAATCGAAAATTGACGCAATCAAAAATTGACGCAAATGTCGGATGACGCAATTGAAAATTAACGCAAATAAAAATTGACGTAAATATCGGATGACGCAAATAATTTTGACGCAATCGACACGTCTCCGTTTCACGACTGCTAGCGTTCACCCCCTAGCGTTCGGAAATCATGAAATGCGTTTTACGATTGCTAGCATACACCCTAATGTATAACCTGTTTCAATTTATGCTCGAAATGGGACACTTTGACGACAGCATTAAAGAGTTCTTGTGAAGAAATTGGTGGCGTGGACATCGAACTATTGAACATTGATGTTCTCTTCGCTTTGATTTCGGCTAAAATGGACAACTTAGCAACTATCTACGTAACTCACATGAATGTAGGACCAACCACCGAAGACAGTCATTAAATTCGCCGACTAATTCAGCATAATCACCAAGATTTTCGACCAATAAAGAGCCGGCCGGGAAATTCAATTGTTGAAATTTTTCATGCACTTCGAGAAATTTGCGCGAAACATTTGTGCTATCAACAGTACTTTGTAGGGTCGAAGAAGCAGCCTTGTAGGGCTCCCATTTAAGCATCAGATTGACAGTCAATTCCAGATGAATCGGGATGATCTAGATGTGAAAATGAGAAAGTTTCTTCAATAAGTTAGCTTACATAATCACTTTGAAAATATTTGTCGACGATTTGGCGCATAATAGAAAATTGGTTATGCAAAATGTCCGACTTGAAAAATAGGCAGACATAGATCATCGACATCAATTTTTCATTCGTAAATCCGTCCGTCTCCGTTGAATCAGGCTAAAAGTAGTAGAATTTTGATGTAGTTTGGAATAACTTTTTTGGGGGTCACCTGTTGAGTAGCATAATATCGGAGAAAGTTGATCATTTGCTCCACATAGGTTTCATTTATTTGAATGTGCCTAAAAATTTATATATATGGGGGGCCCGCAAGTGTTTACACACAAACGAAAATGACCAAAATTTCGAAATTTCACAGGAAAACATGTTTTCTAGGAGTTTTTCTTGTCGGGAAAGCTTTTTAAAGGTTTTTCTAGGTAGGGAATCGATTGCGAGCATTCTCGAAGTGAGAAAAGCTTCCTGATTCAGGGAAGGGCAATATATGTATTGAAACGAAAATTATCAAAATTTCGTAAGAAAACAGGTTTCCTAGGAGTTTTATTGCAAACTTACTGAAAACAGCTTTCAAAATTTTCTTTGCGATTCCTCAAAATTGATACCAATAGCTCAAATTTTCTCGTTGCAAAATTCATGCTAAAAAGGTTTTGCTCAAACCACGTTAAAAGACCAGTTTACTTTTGGTTGATGCCATGTGATAGAGCGCAAAATTTGGAGCATTTTTTGCTTTTACTGCACTACTTGAAAATCTAACGGTAAAAAGTTATGAGCGAAACAAAGTTGCGAAAAAAATTTTCAAACGAGTTTGAACATTGAAACGAAGAGCTTGTATCAATCAAATTGTTTATTGAAACGATTTAATAAACACATTATAAAATTCAAAATCCTTAAACATTTGGGAAAAAATAAAGAATTTTTTATATCTCGCCGAGACGAATAAAATGACACCAAAATGATTGAATTTGAACAATGTTTTGGGTTATTGAAACGAAAATTTTAATTCATGTTTTCGTTTCAATAACCCAAAAAATTGTTGAAATTCAATAATTTTGGTGTCATTTTATTCGTCTCAGCGAGATATAAAAAATGCTGTATTTATTTTTCCCAAATGTTCAAGGATTTTAAATTTTATGATATGTTTATTAAATCGTTTCAATAAACAATCTGGGTACAAGCTCTTCGTTTCAGTGTTCAAACTCGTTTGAAAGTTTTTTTGCTTCGTTCATAACTTTTAACCGTTAAAACTCTATCATATGGGCATCATTTCCCCAAAAGTAGGCTGATCCTTTAAACTCGGCAGAACTTGCTTTGTGCGATAGATTGCCACAAAAATTCGTTCCTTGATCAATCCGGGGAATTTCGCCTCGATGAGCAACAAAACCACACCAAGCAAGAACAATGTCTTACATTTCAGCGAGTTCAATTTTACATATCTCCGATCGAGCAAGTTAAAATTGACAAACGATCTTTCAGCATACTCCATGTAATCGTGCAATAGAGAAAAGAGCGCATCTAGCATTCGAGAAAATTGATTCAAATAATTTGTAAATTGAGCAAAAAAGTCTTCGTCCAAACTTCGTCCTTCCTATATATTGTCGATTTTTTCATGAGCAACACGAGCAATTTGATTGAACTCAGAGTCAGCGATATTGAAACGATTGTTCAAACATGAGAAAATTAAAAAATTTGCCGATTCGACCCTTTCCTGAGGTCGAAATTCAAAAATTTCTTCGAATTCGTGTTCCCCATACCCGAAAACCCCTGAGTAGAAAAAATCAGCCAATTTGAAGGATTTTTTGAAAAATCAATTTTTCAGGGGTCGGCGGTATTGAGACGATTGTTTTGCCCCAAGCGAAAAAAAATCAAAATTTCAAAAACTTCTCCAAATCATCTAATTTGTTGTACTCGAGGATTTTCGGCTATGGGGAACATGAATCCGATGGAATTTTTGAATTTTGACTGCAGGAAAGGGTTGAATCGGCAACTTTTCTCGAAAATTTTTGAATTTTCTAATGTTTGAACACAATCGTTTCAATATCGCTGACCCTGAGTCAATCAAATTGCTCGTGTTGTTCATGAAAAAAATTCGACTATAACTTGTTCGAGTTCAACAAATGTAACATTTGACATACCTCATTCGAACTGACATACTCATCAAATATCAGTCGTTTTTCAAAATAAGAAAAATCTAGCAAGATTTTTGCAAAGCGGCTAGATTGTGGTTTGATGAAGTCCACTGGCATTTCTTCGGATAAACGATGAATTTCAGCGATTAAGCAATTTTCCACAATGATAAAATGTTTTAGCCATTTTGTTTGATAATCTTCGGCTTTGAGGGCTTCCATTCTTCGGCTCACTATTTTTTAACGGCATAAATTTTTTCTCACATAATTTTTTTCTCTCGCATATTTTTTCTCACGTCGCGACGCCTATCACGACGGCGTCACGGCTTCATGATGGCATCGAGACGTCACGACGGCGTTGCGAGTCATAACAGCGTCATGACAGTATTGCTATGTCGCAACGAATTCGTTACATCATGACGGCTTCGCGACATCACGAAGGCGTCATGACGGCATCGGGATATCATGACCGTGTTGCGACGTCAAGAGGGTGTCATGATAGCATCGCGATATCATGACAGTGTCGTGGCGTCATGACGGCATCGTGACGTGAGAAAAAAATATGTGAGAGAAAAAAGGATAAATTTTTTGGGCTCAAAATATTTTTTTGCTCTTAAAAATTACTTTTTTGCGCTAACATATTTGTATGCTTAAAAAATTATTTCCGACTTCATTTACACTCTTTCTGGTTGCGGATATATTGCATAATTAGTCAAAAATGTCGATTTTTTTCGACATTTTTTTATTATCCGCAACCAGAAAGAGTGTAAATGAAGCCGGAAATCATTTTTTAAGCATATAAATATGTTAGCGCAACAAAGTAATTTTTAAACGCAAAAAATATTTATCCGAGAAAAAATATGTGTGAGAAAAAAATGAAATTATGTAAGAAAAAATAATTGTGTGAGAAAAAAATGGGATCCTTTTTTAACAGTCAAAAAAGTAAAGTCCGCAAACAACAAATATTCGGTTCGAAATTTTTATTAGAAGATTTTGGAAGAAAATCTAGATGCACTATGCCAAGATAAAATAAATGCCAAATATAGAGGATTTGAATTTATAATTTGAATCAACAGCGTTATTCAACTGTTTTTTTTATTTTATTAACATGATTTCTATAAGTTGGTAAAGTTGGCAATAGGACGGAATGCACCGCACGGTTTTTATAGAACTGAGCGCACAGAGGACTGAGCGCACGGACTGAGTGCACAAGGGCTGAGTGCACAAGGACTGAGCGCACGGACTGAGCGCACATTTTTGAAGGAAAATGTGCGCTCAGTCCGTGCGCTCAGTCCTTGTGCGCTCAGTCCGTGCATTCAGTCCTTGTGCGCTCAGTTCGTGCGTTCAGTCCATGCGCTCAGTCCATGCGCTCAGTCCTTGTACGCCCAGATTGTGCGCTCGCACTTTGTGCAGTGCATTCCGTCCTATTGCCAAGTTGGGGATTAATATTTAAAAAATGGACTCTTGAGTTTTGAAATTGGTTGAAGTTAAACGACCAACCCACTCGGAAAAAACACTATGAAAAAATTATATATCCGGAAAGTTCATGAAAAATGGAGCATTTTTTGTTTTTATGGCATCTTTTGAATCGTTGTCATTTTCGAGATAATTGCGTTTGAAGTTGGCGATTTTCGAAATTTTCTGTATTACAACGAAAACATGAACATAGTGAAAATTCGTCCCTGAATCAATAAAAGTTGGGTGTATTGACGAGAAAATTTAAAAAAATTTTTCGTTTTTCATCGACTATGAAAACTGCCAACAAATTTTTAAATTTTCGCGTCAATATACAACTTTTATTGATTCAGGGACGAATGTTCACTGCATTCACATATTTTCGTTGTAATACACAGATTTTAAAAATCGCCAACTTCAAAAACTTCTCTCAGTAACGATAACGATTCTCTCGGCAATGTTAATGATTCAGAGGTTACTTTTACACCTTTAGATTAAAGAACAGTACTCTATTCAAAAAGTTTGTGTATTACAACGAAAACATGAACAATTTCAAACGCAATTATCTCAAAAACTACAACGATTCAGAACATGTCGTCAAAACAAAAAATGTTCCATTTTTCACGAACTTTCCGAATATATAACTTTTTCATAGTGTTTTTGGCCGAGTGGACTCGTCCTTTAGGTGAACGAAATCAACAAATTGTCCAAAAAATGTGTTACTTATTTTAGAGATGAATTCAGCCTATCATATTGAATATTTATGTGACGATTTAATCGGGAATCAGCGCGTTTACGACGACAATTTCCTATTTGCTACGCATGTAATCGAGCGGTTGCTAGAAAACCGCAATGTTGATCTATTAGCTGTAGCGCCTTACTCCAATTTCACAACAACTATCCACAAGCTCGAATCTTTGATTGGATTTAATTCTGCTTCTTTCAAGGTAATGGAGAAATGGGCACTATAACTTTCGCCACGTTCGCGTCAATATACATATTTATTGCAACTCAGGCAACTCAAAAAATTATGCAATGAAATTTCACTTTCTGCGACAGAATAATTGAGTTCCCTGATTTGCAATAAATATGTTTATTGACACGAAAGTGGTGAAAGTTATCGTGGTAAAAGTTACGTGGCGAAAGTTACATAGCGAAAGTTAGTGTGGCGAAAGTTATAGTGCCGAAAAATTTCCCTCTCCTTTGTCATACTTATGTTTTTTTAGACAATCTGTGCCCATGAGGACTTATTCGAGCGCTTCCTCTTTGCGTTTGCTTCCATGGTCAAATGGAAATTTGTTCAAGACACTCATTACTTCAGAGAAACTGCCTATGCATATTTCCTCAGCTCATACTTGGACAACTTCTTGCCAACGACGGACCAAAAACTAACTTCGGTGAAGAATTCCGACTGGTTTGTAGTCAACCCAAATTCGAGTGCCGTTGTGAACTCACCATTGAAGTTGTTGCGGCCAGAAGTGATTGAGTCGAGTTTTGCGTCGGAATTTACTTATGTGCCGACTTTTCGAAATCTTTATCCCAAACTTTATCAATTCATCAACCATTTGATACGTTTCCTGACTACGTTGGATACATGGCCAAATGTTATGCAGCTAGTCACTTTGAAGGTACATACAGGCTGAGTCAAAAGTTATCTACAGTAGCGGAAAAAAAGTGTTCCACCTCCAAAAGAGTTCCACTTTTGGGAGTGGGACACTTTTTTTTCCGCTACTGTACCATCGGTTTTTTGAGGATATCTCGGTCATTTTAAAAGCTTTTCAATTTTTTAAATACTCCAAAATTCGAGCTCTACCAGAATCCTAAAAAATTTGTGACCTGCAACCCTTCTAAGATCCTTAAAAACACCATTCAAAACTTCAACATAAGAAAAAAGGACCTCAAAATTTTTTTCTGATTCTGAAAGAGCATGGTCAATTTGGGTTATTCACAAAAAAATCATTAAAAAAGGATTTTTTACTATCATATATATTAAAATAAAATAATTCGCGTGAAATTATAAGCAAAATTAAAAATCCGAATTTTAATGTGAAATTGGCTCAGTGGTAGTGCTCCTGAATCCGAGTCCAATAGTCTCAGGTTCGAATCCCACCTGTGTCGATTGATATTTGTTGACTAACAGCGTTTTTAAGATAACATACTTTTTGAGGTAAAATCAAATCGACGCATGTGGGATTCGAACCTGAGACCTTTGGATTCGAATTCGGGAGTACTACCACTGAGTCAATTTCACATTGAAATTCGGATTTTTAATTTTGCTTATAATTTCACACGAATTTTTTCATTTTCACAGTAAAAAATCCTTTTTTAATGATTTTTTGTAGGTAATTCAAATCGACCATGCTCTTTCAAAATCGGTGAGCGCTTGAGTGGAAGACAATATTTTTAGCACATAATGGAACACTATTACAAATTCCTTGTTTCCGAGACGAATGATCGGGACTTTATGTCATTCAAACTGCGGCTTCGCAATAAACCACCGTTTTTCCATTGGCTACACGATTTTTTGAGACGCATGCTCGAGGATTGGCCCACTGACTGGTCTTATATAACCATTGTGGGTAAGTTCAGTTTTTAAAAATTTCCTAAAAAAATTACGCAACCAATTTTTCAAGAATTATGGCAACTTCTTGTATGTCCACAGAATCTCTTCCAAGATGAAAATAAACTTAGACAGTTCATGTCATCTTCTTCGTCTACTTATATCGATCTCATTGGTATATTTTTAAAAAGAGGAGGGAGCTACTACACAATAGGGGAGCCACCCACGTGAAAATTTTTTCTGAAATTTTCTAGAAATTACACCTCTAGGGGTAAAAAAATGCGGGGAATCCGAATTTGACAATTTGACGAAGCGAAAAAACGCTTACCTGATTATGGGAAAACCTATGTATTGAAGCAAAAAGTCACAAAATTCTTATTCATGTTTTCGTTTCAATAACCCAAAACAATTTTCAAATTGGATAATTTTGGTGCCATTTTGTTCGTTTCATTTAGCTATAAAAAACTGCTACAATGTTCATTTTATGAAAATTTAAAAAATCGATTTTTCTGCAAAAAATTCAAAAAAGTTTGTATATTACAACGAAAACATGCAATTTCAAGTGCAATTATCTCAAAAACTACAACGATGCAGAAGATGCCGTAAAAACAAAAAATGCTCCATTTTTCATGAACTTTACAAATATAACAAAAATTGGCAACTTTTTTCCCACTGGACTGGTTCTTTATCAGTTCAGGGAAATTTTTTATGCCTCGAAAATACGCGTAATCGATTCCTCTCATAGAAAAACCCCTATACAGCTGATTTTCCGGCGGAAATTCGAATTTGTTGCATTTTCGCTTTAATAAATACACCATTTTCCCTGAATCAGGGTCAGAAAAGCATTTTCATGCTTCGACAATCCTCGCACAAAGTTGCCCATATATGGGTCCTTTTTAGAAAAAATTTTCTGGTCCAAAAATCATGTAAAAAGTCGCAGGACTTTTCGATCAACCCAATAAAATTTCAAAAAAGTTCATTTTTTCGGAGCACCCTGTAAAAACAAATTTTAGACATCATAATCATTCGAGTTATTGAAGCGGATATGTTAAGCCCTTCACTCGGCCCATTCATGGATTACCTCATTGAAGAAATGTTTAGTGAAGCCAATGTACGGTTGCTAGAGAAGTTTGAAGTGCCCATGTGTGATTATCTACTAATAGTACGAGAAAAGATTCAAGTGACCTATGAGAATGAAAAAGCTAAAAGTGTTCTTCAAACGGTAAGCAAAAACCCCTCACAAGGAACACTCTCTGCCATCTTTGGATTTTGCCAAAACCGGGCTCAAACGATTCCTCATATTCGACTTGATTAAAATTTTTTTGGAATTTCGTTCCCATAGTGCCATCTGACCGAGATATGAGCGTTTGAAGTTTACTTGGTATACCGTAGCCTCATTGCTTGATTCAATAAAGTCTGTGTATTGAAACGAAAATACAAAATTCAAATTTTCTTTGCTTTTTATCGATTTCCTTCAACACACAGAGGTTTTCATAAAAAGTGATGGTCGACAAAGTTGTTCCTTATGATTCCAGGAACTCAACGAGCTATCGCCCGTCCACAACGGATCGATAGATTTTGAATTTTATATTGTCCAATATTTTCGTTTCAATATACAGACTTTGTTGAATCAGGCAATATTATGATATGAAGCAATAAAGCTAACTTCAAACGCTCATATCTCGGTCAGATGGCCCTATGAGAATGAAATTCCAAAAAATTTTCTAATCAAGTCAGATATGAGGAATCGTTCGAGCCCGGTTTCGACAAAATCTGAGAATGGTAAATTGAGAGTGCTCCTTGTCAGATAGCCGAAGAATAAAATTGACTTTGCAGCAAACCAAATTGTCCTTGCTGGAACGAA